>CAUYRH010015421.1:0-19997 GCA_963574655.1 Perodicticus potto | reverse complement strand
CAAAAAAACAATGGTGAACAACAAGTGTTGGTGAGGATGAGAAGAAATTGAAACACTTCTGCACTGTTGGTGGGAATGTAAATTGGTACAGTTGCTGTGGAAAACAGAACGGAAGTTCCTCGAACAGTAGAAAATGGAATTGCCATAGGATCCAGCAGGTGTGCTTCTGGGTATCTACTCAAAGAATAGGAAGCAGTCTTGAAGAGCTACTAGTACACACATGCTTCTAGCAGCATTACTCAGAGTAGTTAAAATGCCGGGCAACCCAAGTGCCTCTTGAAGAATGAATGGACAATCAAAATGTGGTAGATTCAAACAATGGAATATTAGTCTGCATTATAAAGGAAGGAAATTCTGACAAGTGCTACAATATAGGTGAACCCTGAGGACATTATGCTAAGCCAATCACCAAAAGACAAATACTGCTTGATTCTACTTAAGTGAGGTAGTCAGAGTCAAAGTCAGAGACAGAAAGCAGATTGGAGGTTGCCACGGGCTGTTGGGAAGAGGAAAGAGGAGTTATCACCTCGTGGGTAGACAGTTTCAGTTTTACAAGAGGAAAAGTGTTATGGAGAAGGGTGGTGGCCATGCTTGCACAATGTTATGAATGTATGTAACACCACTGAACCGTACTCTTAAAAGTGGTTAAGATGGCAAACTTTATGTCATATATATTTTGGCACAATAAAAGTTTTTTTTTTAAAAATGGGTTTACACTGCGAAAATGCCAGGAAGGCTATGTTAATCAGTTTGATGAAAATAGTTTAGATTGTATCTGAAACCAGCACATTGTACCCTTTGATTGCACTATTGTACACAGCTATGATTTAACAATAAAGACAATAAAAATAAAATAAAAAAAAAAAGATAGCATCTTCCAAAGATGATTCTAATACAATTTTTACTATTATTGGCTAAAGAAGGTAATCTGTGTTATCCATATATGGTGAGATTATGGGTAACAGTTTCTTTTTTCTTTATATATGTAGCTTTTAAAATCAAGAGAAAAAGATTTTACATAACTATACAGGGTGTCAGGACGGAGGAGAAAAAATCTTTATTATTAACAAATGCTCAATTTCAAAAGATGATTACATATCAAAGGACCCACTCTGGGATCTTACTCTTGCCTCCTACCATAATCTAGCCTCACAACTTAATTCAGATAGGAATGTACAAATTCACCAGCTTTGTTATAGGGTCTGTGATAAAATGGATAGGAAGGCAGGGGCTGAAAGACATCTGAAAGTTACACAACAGCTACTTAGAAAGACACAAGCTATTTTGGGCTTTAAAAATTAATTTGTACACGTATTTTTACTAAAATATCAAAGTTTCTTATGAAATGCAAATTAAATCAGTACCAATTTATGCTGAGGATTAAATGGCTTCAAATAAACAAAGCACAAATAATCTTATACTTCCATACACACAAGGATGAAACTAAATAGTCCAATATTAACAATGTTATCTAATATATTTAATAATATTGTTAGAAAAAAATTCTCGTCCAATAAAACAATCATTGCCCAGAGATTTGCCCAGTTTTCCTCTACCTTATACTCATCAAGTAAATTGTTTTAAAAGACCCAAAAAACACTTTTAATGTTCACTTGTTTTTTTGGTTTTTTTTTTTTGGTGGGGGGACAGCCTCAAGCTGTCACCCTGGGTAGATGCCATGACATCACAGCGCATAGTGACCTCCCAACTCCTGGGCTCAAGCTATTCTCCTGCCTCCATCTCCCAAGTAGCTGGAACTACAGGCGCCTGACACAATGCCTGGCTATTTTTTGGTTGCGGCCATCATTGTTGTTTGGCGGCCCCGGGTGGATTTGAACCCGCCAGCTCAGGTGTATGTGGCTGGCGCCTTAGCCGCTTGAGCCACAGGCGCCTAGCGTTTAATGTTCATTTTTACTTGTCTTAGCATTAAAATGAAATTGAGAAACTGAAGCACCTGTAAAACTTTATCCATCCCTTTGTCACTTTATTTTTATAGACTTTAAATGAGGTAAGATTTCATAGAGTCTCAGAGCTAGTATCTTACCTCCCTCCCCTAGAGTTAGTTATAGGCTACACATGCCTACTATGAAAAAAACCTTCAAAATACTGCTTGTTACCATTTCCAAGTATATATAAATCTATTTCTACAAGCAGAAAGACAATCATTCCCTAGATGATCACTTAACCAATTTCCTAACAAACATGTTTTTACATGCAATAGAGAACTATAAACGCCTCTCAATTCTCCTACTATATTCTTACTTTAATGTATTTAATGTTCTCACAGATGATTTTTCTCACAAGATGGAAGGTTATCATAAATCACGAAGTCCAACATTTTTCAGTGAGTTATAATATCTATCCCTGAGATTCAGATTTACTATTTCTTTCTAATTTTCTTTCTCTTCATTAATATTCATTTAAAACATACATAATAGTAGTAGTCTCACTGCTGCTGTAACTTGGTTATTTTTGTTAGTCAATCCAGATAGTAAGCAACTTAAGGGGTGAGATACCTCATAAACTATAATTATTCTGAGTATCAACAATACTCTCAATGATTTATACATAGCTATTGATACTTTTATATTATTAATGTATCATTATAAAGTGGCATCTACTGCAAGGTAAACATTTGGCAAACTTACACGGAAGAGAAATTTCAACTTCATAATTGTTACAAAAGGAAAAAGGAAAAATGATTTGCTAACGTACCTTATGAAATCCTATTTCACATAATTTAAACTTTTCAGGTAGTTTTGAAATTTCATTATTCTAATAAATGTATAATAGTTATCAAAACTAGAACGTTCCAGAAGATTTATAGGGCACAAAGTTTTTCCTTAAGGGGTTTACAGCCTAAACTAGATGGGCAAAATATACACAGCAAAAGTTACAAAGCTCTTGGCAAAGTTAAAATTCTAATATTCTTCAAAGTACATAAGAAAGTAACAAGTTACTTTTAATTGCAAGAAAACAGAAGTTTTATGTTGATTACCTTTGTAGTTCACCATTTTTATTCATTTAATCCAATTTTCCAGCCCTCCAAAACAGCTTTAACAGAAACTATGTTAGATGGTAAAGAGCATTTGTCATCCTGATCCTAAAGTTCACAGAATGTGCTTTGGATGACAATAGATCGGTTTTAACACAAATATGTAAAAAGTCATCCAGTGAGGTCAAGACAGATTGGTGACTAAGCAATTGGCATACATCTGCCAGTCTTTTCATCTGAGAAGGATACAACTTAAGAACTACTACACTTCCCCTTGAATAGTTTCTTGTTAGGAAGAACTGTTAGTAGAAGAAATAGTATGCTAGATCAAAGTTTGTTTTTTTCGTTTTTCACAATTACCACTGACAAGTCTGTTAAGAAACTAAAATATAGAGAGTGTAACAATATCAATGTACAAGAGACTTCACAAAATATTTTAAAACAAAAACAAAAGGAGGCAAGGATTAAAATCTCTATGAATACATTTTTACATACCGTATTTATAATTCTTGATATTAAATTTATACCCAAAGTTAGAAAACTTAATTTGCATATCAATTTTTACAAATACCTGTGGAAGCACACCTGCTTTTTATTTTTCTTTGTTTTGTTTTTAGAAGTAAATGGCCATTTGGAGACTATCTCAAAGAAAGAACATAGTCTTCACTACACATTAAAATATTTCTTGGCCAAGGTAGAAGAAGGATTGCTTGAGCCGAGGAGTACAAGATCAGCCTGGGTAACATAGTGAGGCCCCATCTCTACAAAAAATAAAAACATTAGCCAGACATGGGGTTGTGCACCTGTGATCCTGGCTAATCAGGTGACTGAGGTGGGAGATTCACCTGCCTGGACCCAGGAGTTAGAGGCTGTAGTGAGCTATGATCACACCACTGCTACTCCAGGCTAGGCATCAGAGAAAGACCCTTTAAACAAAGAAATAAATAATCAAACATTTCTTCTTTCAGTCATAAGAAATAAATTTTTAGGAGGGCACACATGAACTTTTGCATTTCCTAATTCATAAATCAGTTGTTAATTCTTCCTTAAAATAAAAGAAGAAGGGGCAGCGCCTGTGGCTCATTGAGTAGTGCGCCGGCCCCATATACTAAAGGTGGCGAGTTCAAACCCAGCCTTGGCTGAATGTTCCCCAACTCATTTTATAAGGTCAGCACTACCCTGATTTAAAAAGAGAAAATGGCGAGAATACTATAAGAAAATATAACTAACAACCTATCAATCCTTGTTCTAAACTCTGTCTTGTGTCAAATACAATATAAATCATTTATTATAAATATGTAATTTGGACATATTATAAATTTAGTAAAAATATCCATAAAAAGCAGTAACAAAATCAAAGCTATTATTCCTGTTCTGCAGGAGCTTACAGCACACAGAGAAGGAATGCAAAGAGGACACTTGTACTAATAATATACTATACATGCCAAATAGAGCAATAGAGTGAAAGATAAAAGACATGACCATTGCCACAGGGGAGAAAAGCAAAAGTAGACTAGGAGGTGATATTTGGGATTTTACTATTCCTGAACAACAGAGTTTGAATAAAAATGAATGCAAGCATTCTTACTACAGCAAAGAACAGAAGAATGGCATAGATGAGACACCGTGAATAACATTTTCAGTGGAAAGGTAGAGACTACTTATTTGAACTGGAAAATTACAGAGAAGTAGAAGGTCAAAAATAAAGAATTTATTTATTCATGTATTATTTAATGAGTACCTATTATATGTCAGGCATAGTCTAGAAATGGAGCTGTTTAGAAAAATTCTAGACTTATGAATTTTATCTTTTTACTCTGTATCAGAACAACTTCAATAAACACAAAGCCTACAGCAATTTTACATAATATAATTTCAACTAATTGTAATAAGAAACAATTGGACATATTGGGATACAGAGGCTCAGGGAGGTATGCTTGTGAGTTTAAGGTCATACAGCCAGAACCAGGGCTAAAAATCCACACCTTCCTACTCCTTCCCCATGCTCCTTTTCTCATTCTATTGGCTATACTACTCAGCCTTACTCATTTTCAAACAAATAATACATCATTAAAAGAAACAAATGTGACGTGTTAAAAGCAATGTTTTAGTTTTAGGCCGAATGAGTTGAATTTAACAGCAAAAAACACAAAAGGAGGCTCAGTGCCTGTGGCTCAAGGAGCTAAGGCGCTAGCCACGTACACCTGAGCTGGCAGGTTCGAATCCATCCCGGGCCACCAAACAACAATGACGGCTGCAACCAAAAAATGGCCAGGCGTTGTGGCCGGCGCCTGTAATCCCAGCTACGTGGGAGGCGGGGAGGCAGGAGACTGGCTTGAGCCCAGGAATTGGAGGTTGCTGTGAGCTGTGATGCCACGGCAGTATATCCAGGGTGATAGCTTGAGGCTCTGTCTCAAAAAAAAAAAAAAAAAAAAAAAAAGAAGATTTGTTAGGACTCAACTGTAATGAGGAATAGGCAGTAGCATGAGTAATGGAAGCCACTAGATATGAGACTTTGTTTAAAAAGATTCAACTAGACTCCTTACTTGAAAGTGACAAAAGACTCAAAGATAACTAGGAGATTAGTTGAGCCATTCATAAAACTGAAATGTGAAGAAATGGATCTATTTTGCTGAAGAAATCATCTATGGTGGCTAAATTATTCCACAAACTCAAAGATAATAGATCAAACATTGTGCAAGTCTCTATTTCTAAAACCAGAATAATCCAGAGTTTACTGCCAACCTTAAATATTTTATTCACAAACACGTGTAATTGCCTAGGCTTAAGAATTAAATAGCACTGCCCCTCCCCAACTCAAGAGCTATCCATATTCATAAAGCCCAGAAAAACTCATGCCCACTTTCTGGAAACCTCTTAGATAGACTGTACACCTAAACCTGAAGAATTAATAAATATATGTTCAATTAAATCTATCACTGAGCCAAGGCTTGCTTTCAGGGGTTCTGTACTATTTGTCAAATACAAGTAAATGCTAATACCTAGATGACATAGAAAGACCTGCAACTGAAAAAGTAAGTTAAAATCTACAAAAACATAAACTTATCTTCCCTCTTAGACAAAAATTATTTAATGATCGTAACTTTTTCTAAGGTTCTAAACAATTCTTTCATTTATGATATTAGTTTATCGGACAACAGCTCTTTAATAATTATAACTTGACACATCTAACAGTTAAACTAGTCTAGAAAAGGGGATAACAAAGAAGATAAAGATGAAAGAAGTGAAAGTTGAGCCCAAGTAAAAACAGATGCAACGTGGGATGGAAACAGTAAGACAATGCTGCTCTTTTCAATGGCCAGTAGAGGCTGCCAGTGCACAAGGAGGACACATAGGGCTTCCCCTCCCCACCCCTACAGACACACAGTGTTGCCACCAAAATAAGCAGCATTTCCATAGCTCTCTGAGCTTATCATAGAGCATTATTCAACAGCAATCACCAAGTGTCTTTTCAATGATAGCTTCTGGACATATGTCACAGGAACAAAGAATATTTTCAGTACTCTTGAAAGATGATCATACTTAGCTATTCTCTGACCAAAAGAAACCACCAATCCTATGTGATTACCTTTCCAAAAATGATATCTCATGTTTTACACATATGTAAAATGGATGTTTTCACTAAAGACTACCATGTTCCATGGTCTTAAATAATGCTTGTTTAAATAGATGAATTATTTTAGCCTCTTCATATCAGATGAATCAGTTATCACTGAAAAAAATTTTTACTTTCTGGGTATAAAGTAAGATCAATCTTAAATAACAAATACCAATATGCCTAAAGGAATCTCCTCATATTCATCAGTCAGGTGAGATTCAGTCCATCTGTGCCCTTCACCCAGAGCCAAGAACACAAAGACACACAAATATAACAAGTGGCACTCACTTTTTAAAATTCAATTCATGAATCTGCTCTACAATTTTAAGAATTATGTATCTGGCCCTTTATGAGCTCTACAACAGTGCTATTTCTTATAGAGAGAAACTTCATTGTCAATCACTGCTCCCTTTTGCCACGCAAATATGTGCTGCAGCTTTCACTTGTCACTCCTATTATATGTAATGTAGGCAGCTTAGCACTAAATCAATTTAAGGAACTGCAGAAGTTAAATACATACATTATTATTATGATGACAGAAAAGGCAATGGTTGTCTTGTGGCTCCATTTGCTTTCTTTGTTAAGGAAGAAAAAGCTAATTATCTGCAGCTGTCAACTATGAAGACCTAGACCTATTTAAGTCAACACTAGCCTTGGACAAATGAAAACATTTCTCAGATTTTTGCCCGATTGTTTCCTTTTTTGCAAAAAAACATAATTTCATTACAAAATATTAAACATCTAAAGGACAATGTAAAAGCAAGTTGAAAATGTAAAACTACATTTACATTCCTGATCATAACTGTGTTTTTAAAAACTGCCAGCTAAGGTTTTTTAATATTTATTCTGTAATTAATGTAGCCAAAATTTAGAAAGATGCAAAACATCTCCACATAAATTCACAAATGAGAGGCCAGCCTACTAGTTACAATCAAAATGTGTTACATATGATCAAAGGATAAACTCTGTTCATTTATTAAAAAGAGAAAGGAAAACATACTCCAAAGTTGAACCATGGCAAAATGACAGAAAATTCACACTGAAATCATGGGCTTCTATATTCATATTATTCTCTTTATCTACCAATCTTTCATTTTCCAGTCTAGTTCCATTAGAACCTAAAAACAAATAACTAACTGGTTTTGATTTTTCTTTTTTGAAATTTAAGGATCAACTTATATATATTTCCAGGATATAAGAACGAAAAGAATATTGTGCAAACAAAGGTTGTTATTCTTGATCATGAACATATTCTTTGGGTTTGTTCTCATTGTGTTTTCAGTAATAAAACGTTATTTTCCTGTTTTCCCTAGAGTTCTTATGAGAACATACTTAATATTATTTTACAAATTTTATTAAAATACTGTTTATTTAGCTTTCAAATAAATGTTTTACACACCAACATAAACTCAAACTTACACTCAAACTCAAAAGTTTTACACACCAACATAAACTCAAACTCAAATCAATAATGCAAGAAAAATATTTGACATGTGACCTTAACAGAATTAGTTTTAAAAATTATCACTCATTTCAAGTCCCTAAATCAGCCATTATGGTAAGACTTTTCAAAATATGCCTAACCCACAACCCCAAGATTCAGATTTGCCATTAGCCCTCCCTGTAATTGTAAGGAATCACTCTTGTATCCTCAGGCTCAAATTTATTAGTGACAAGAAAGAGAAGTTCAAAAACCATTAGTATAAATAACATAAAAACCAAACACATCACAGATCAAAAAAAACATATATGACAATGCACAGCCAGTCATGTTAAAGTACAGACATGGCCTATGTGGTAGGTAAAGAAATAGTATAGTTTAAATGGCCCCATGCACCAAAGACTAGTTTCCCACTGTCACAATTGACAGGATGAAGATTCCATCTCAACTTCTGACACCAAAGCCCAGGTTCTTTTCACAGCCCAGTAGTAATTCCAGAGTTCTTCTCTGACATGGCTTTACATTTTTTGAAATCTGTATCCATCAAGATTGAGAGATGGCTGTCATCCTTTACAACTGATGTTAGTGACAATGTTATCCTCTATGCTGGTAAACACAGCAGAATTGACAAAATATGATTAGGAGACAATCCTTGTCTTAACAGAGGAATAATTCCTTAACAGAGGAATAAAATACATGACCTTCTAGGGTTCTTTTAGCATTAACATTCAAGTATTCTCTGAGTGACAAAGATTATTAGAATATTCTAATCCTCTCTAGCTATTTCTTTTCTAACATTCTGAAATCTGTCCAAGATGATGCTATAATTCCTACTCCATCACTATTTTATAAAAACTTAAAAAGAGCATTCTCACAACTCTGTGAAGTGGATTAGTTTATACAGATGATAGTACTAAGGCTCAAAAAGATTGTGTATGGTGGCTTGGCCCATCACCAAACTACTAAAAAACAGAGCAATTCCAAATGCAAGTCTGTCCTACTCACAACTCAGAACATTTCCCATCCTATATTAAATGCTACCATAGAACAGCATCCATCTGTACATCAGTGTAACTTTGCCACATGTCCTTTCACTTAGTCCTCTGAACAATTCTGCAATTAAACAAGGCAAGTAATATCATTTGGCCTCAGTTTACAAAAGAGAGAACTAAAACTTGGAGATTTTGAATCACTTGCTCAAGGATCCATAGAGTAATAGCAAAACCAATCTCAAACACATGCCTCTTAACTCCAAGTCTAATGTTTCATTTGTTACTGTAATTTACTGTCAATTACAAATCTGATTGCAACATACCTTTAAAACATTTCTACATCTATCCTATGTAACCTGCCTCTCTAAGTGTAACTGAGCTCATGGAAGCATTGTGTTTATGCTTATATGTGTCATAATAACTAATGTTTCCAATACAGAATTACTTTTCAAATATATTTATCTATGACTGTTAAGAAAATTCCCACTCAGATTTGGAATGATCAAGAACACAGTTGCTAATTATTACAAAAATCCTCATCAAATCCTAGCAGGAAGAAAAAAAAAGATGCCTAATTTGTAAGTTTAGTAAATTATAAATCAGTTTTCTCGTTGCTTATACCTAATTAACAGGAGTCAGTAAGTAGGATGCCTTTCTGTCTTCAAATGCTCAGAATCTTTCTACCAAATGCACTGTGATAACTAAACGCCAGAATGATCTCATTTAGTAAAGCAGCTTCTTGCCCTTTCATAAGCCTCTAATCTAAATTATAGTATAAAGACATAAGGCTCTGTACTCGTGACTGGCTCATGATAAAGGGCATTGGCTAGCCATGTGGCCTGATGAAGTCCTGGGTCACAGAAGGGTCAGGGTCAGAAGAGTCTTTTTTTTTTTTTTTTGGACTTTATCAGTCTTAGAGCAGGCAATTTATTTTGAGCCAGAAAAATAAAATATAATCTTAGGCCATCTGGTTCTGTAACACTCCATATTTGTTTAGAAAGGTCACTGTTGTCAAGTTATTGAATGTTATCTCTGGAATTGACAGGAAGGGGGAAGTTTTTGAAAGCAGGCCAGGAATATTAAAGCACAGGATAGTAAGGTATAAGTAGTATTTAAAAGCTCGGGCTTTAGTGTTAAACAGACCACACTTCAAATCCACCATTTATCAATTAAGTGACCTTGGGCAAGTCACCAGCTTTCTTAATCCAATTTTCCTATCTACAAAATCTAGATAACACACCCTAGTGTGATACTGTAATGATCAATGATATACACATATACAGAGGTTGCCAAAAAATGAATACACATTTAAAAAATAATAATTGTATTAAAATTGTAATAATATATACTGATAACAAAAGATGAACAGAAGTCGCTTTGAAGACCTTTTGTAATTGCAGAAGTCAAATGTAACTTGAGTGTTACAAATTTAATAGTTTTTTTCCTTCCTTAATACTATTTCTGACACTGTGTGTATACACATACATAACCACACACACACATAGAGTACATCCTCCACTGTTGACCAGTGCCCTACACTGACCACCTCCTTAAGCTGACCTAATTTTCATAGATACCCCATGTACATGTGAGTACAGTGGGTCTAGTTTCCTTGGGTGGTCAACTTACAGAGGTTCTACTGTATATATGTAACTACTTAGCGTTCAACATTTATTTAATAATTATTTTCAATGTATTTTTTATTCTAATTTTTTTTAGTTTTACATAAAACTAAAATTTTCATTACTTTTATAACACTTTTCTAAGTAGTAAATGGTAAAAAATTAATCGAAATTTATATGATACCTATCGAATACTACATATGTAAGATACAGAGACTACCCCTAACCAAAACTTGGTTATCTTCAGCATTTAAGTAACATTCATTTCTTTTCTTTTTTTCTTTTTGTTTTGTAGAGACAGAGTCTCACTTTATCACCCTTGGTAGAGTGCCGTGGCGTCACACAGCTCACAGCAACCTCCAACTCCTGGGCTTAGCTGATTCTCTTGCCTCAGCCTCCCAAGTAGCTGGGACTACAGGCGCCCACCACAACGCCTGGCCATTCATTTCTTTTTTAAATTAAATTCGTAGCAGCTATTATTTTGTCAGTGACATGATAGGCTGTTGTGCCACTCAGGAATGAGTCCCAGCATCAATTCCCTATCTAAACACCTTCAATGGGCCTAGCACTGCTACTTTATTGGAATCTGTTACAGCAGCCTGATGTTGCTTTATAATAGTTATTTTCTTCATATCATATAATTTTCTATTAATGCTGCATCATGATACAGAGAAGATTTAGAAAGGGTACTTACATCCTTTTCTTTTGTGAGATTAGCAATGTGCTTAAACATATACAAATAATTAAAACTTACATTAAAAAACAGGTCATCAAAACTCTATCCACAATGTTGCTGAAGAAAAACATTTTCAATCCAGCAGGCCAGAGGCTGGACTGACTTACATAACCCTTTAAGGAACTCAATGGTGAGCAGATACTTCACTTGCACTGCAGTAGGAATTATCTGCACACAAAACTTGTTTCCCCAAAATGAAAATAAACTCAGGCAAACACTACAGTCTTCAGCTAGAAAAGCTTTTCATCTGTTTTCTGCTTCAAGTATTAGCTACTACAGAGTTTCTTGTTTGGTCTCATAATGGTAACAAGCATACATTTTTCATAGGAACTGCTAGGTTCTCTCATTTCTCCACAACACTGGCTTGAGAGATCTGAGAAATTAAAAACAAACTTCAAGCTCCACGATATAGACAAGAAGACTACCTACAGACTAACCAAAGTCTAAAACATGCACATTGAACTAGAAGTTATAAAGATACATATGGGTCAGAGAAATGTAGAATCCTATATAGAAAATACACAAGAGATGCTCTCGTGACTTTCACTTACCCAACTTGCTACATGAACCCACATTCTTCACTTCCTCCTCAATCATTCTGACAGATGCCCACAGCATGCTGAAAACTCGGTCTGTAGGATCCTCTCTAGTAGGCTGCTTACATCTCTGCTCCCAAATCTTCTATGCGCACTGAAATCTCATTAGGGAAGTTTTACTGCTATTATAATTAGCTAAATTTAATTAAATAGTACATAATCCATGAAAGCAAAAATAAAAGGTCTTATAGCTTTAAAAACTAAGTCAAATGCAGGCAAGTCACTACAAAACACGTGTTGAAATAGTCAAAGAAAAGAGAAATTTTGAAAACTAGAGAAAATAATAAAGCATTTTGGTTCTCTAACTTTAACCACAGAGGCCTGTGAAAACAGAATGCTGAGCCTTGCCCTCCAGTTTCTGACTCAGTAGGTGTAGGGTGAAAGCAAAGAATTTGCACACTAAGAAATTCCCATGTGATGCTGATGCAGACAGGTTTGGAAATCATACTTTGAGAGCCGCTGATTTTCACTTATCTAAAATTTTAATCTATACTAAAGAAATAAAGCATAGATATGATTTGTTATAGATACAGATTTATATAAGACTTGAAATTCCTATCAGTAAACCTATACTACAAGGAAAGGTTCTTGGTCCTAATGAAAAGATAGTCTATGGGTGGTGCCTGTTGCTCAAAGGAGTAGGGCGCCGCCCCCATATATCAGAGGTGAAGGGTTCAAACCTGGCCTCGGCCAAAAACTGCAAAAATTAAAAAAAAAAAAAAAAGATAGTCAATTTACACTAGTGGTTCTCAATCTTCCTAATGCCGCAACCCTTTAATACAGTTCCTGTGGGTCATGACCCACAGGTTGAGAACCACTGATTTACACATTTTAAGTTAAAATGTTAATGGGATGTATGCATCGTTTTTATGATCTACTGTTCTAACTGACCTTTTCAATTAATGAACAAATTATGAGAATCAATCTTATCAGAAGAGATCCCTGTAAAATATGGACCATAAAAGTACCATTGAAGTTTGAAAGTCTTTCCACTGCCACCATTTGCAAGGAGGAAACTATGACTGCCTTCCTGATTATAAGACTTCTTCAAACAAAGCTCATAACATCAATGAAGCTTTTAAAGTAAGAGATTAAACAGCACTATCTTTAATCTACAGAAAAATCATAGTCAGAGAAGTTAAGAAACATATCTAAAGTTACATCAACCAACAAGTGGCAGAGTCAAAGCCTAAATACAAATCTGTCTCCAAATGCAGTATTGTTCTTTCATTTTTTACAACCATTCAATACTGCAGTATAATCTCCAGAAGAATTAAAGATGGGTTAGAAACAATATGACATGAAGTTCCCAATCAATCCAAAGGTCTACAAAACAGAACCAAACATCTATAGCTATGATAACTACATGATTATAAGCATTATATCTGTTTTTTTGCAAATAATCATAAACATTATCTATAAGATGAACTTACTATTAAATGTCTAGACAGGATTATCAAATATAGGACACTGGAAGGCAGCTAGTCTATCAGCACTGAAAAAAAGTTTATGGCAACACAACCCTACTTGAACAAGAAACCTATGACGAACAGACAACAGATTCACAAGCAGATGTGGTACAGTTAAGCAAACTGCAGACAACATGTTCACAGAAAGTAAAAGCAGTACATTAGATAAACATTGAAGTGATGTATCCAAAGATGTGGCACTTAGGGACTGCTTAGAAACAGATGTGGCCAGGCAGCCCAGTGATGGCAATCATTATTAAGATGATGCCATTAAAGCAAGGTTCATGATTTTAGAAACTAGAGGCAGACAAAACAGCATGTTACCTGTCTTGTAAGGTAGTGATGTGTTCATGTAATATCTTACAAATCCCAGAAATAAAATGGGCCATATGCAGGAATTCAAATATTTAGTTTCAAATATTTGGTTTTATATATTCATTCTAATGTTTTTAGAAAACTGGCCCCAACCAGTATTCTAGTGTTTGAGGCCAGGAAACAAGTGTGAACATTTGCAAACACTGTAAGAAACTTCCTGAGATAACTATTTAGTAAGATAAGGAAAATGGAGACCAATATATTAAGACTATAAAAATGGTTAGGATGGCCACAAAAAAAAAAAATTAGAAAATACCAGATATTGACAAGTTTAGGAAGAAAGTGTAACACTTATATAGTGTTGGGGGATGCAAAATGATGCAAACACTATGCATTTTTATACCATATTTTAATAATCTATTGAGAAATAGCTGGTAGGTGGTGCCTGTGGCTCAAAGGAGTAGGGCGCCAGCCCCATATGCCGGAGGTGGTGGGTTCAAACCCAGCCCCAGCCAGAAACTGCAAAAAAAAAAAAAAAAGAGAGAAATAGCTGGTAGTATAGTCAAATTAAGTTCCAAAGGAGATCCATGAACTGATATGCTGCTCTATAAACACTTCTCTTCCAAGATTACATGAATAATTATTTAATATGAAAATTACACATTATAGCCTCTAGTCTATGAAGGTTCACATATACTTTTTATTCTGATCCCTGCCTTCTTTTGTGTTAAGCAGGTATTTTCTATACTACCTTCTTTATTCCCTTGTTGCTTCTTTTACTATTATTTGAGTTATTTTCTTTTGAGGGTATTCTGGGGATTACAATTAGCAATTCTAACTTAAAACATTCTGGTCTGAATTAATACTAATTTAATTACAAAAATATATAAAATTTTTTCTCCAGTATACTTTTTGTCATATTGTCATATCAAATTACATCTTTATAAATTATAAGCCCATCAACAAATGTTATACTCATTGCTTTATACAGGTGTTTTAACTGGAGAAAAATTTACAAAAAAATGCATTTAGCTCTATTTTTATACATTCCTCTTAATTTCTTCATGTGAATTAGTGTTTATCCTTTAGTGTTCTTTTATTTCTATTAATTCTTATACCACTAACAAATGTTAGTGACAAATTTTTTCAGGTTTTATTTATTTGGCAATGTCTTAATTTTGCCTTCACTTTTGAAAAAAATTAGTTAGAATTCCTCCTTGACAATCTTTTTCTTTCAATACTGAAAATGTGTTCTAGCCTCCAAAGTTTCAGATAAGAAGTCAGCTATTAATCTTATTGGAGGATCCCTTGTAACAAATCATTTTTCTCTTGCTTCTTTCAAGATTTTTCTCTAAATTCAACTCTGACATGTCAAGTTGTAGATCACTTTGGGTTTATTCTACTTGGGTAATGATGTGTTTCTTAAATATGTAGATTAATATCCTTCAGCAAGTCCAGGAAGTTTTCTGCCATTATTTTTCAAAACATTCATTCTGCCCCTTGTCTTCTCCTTCTGGGACTCTGATAATGTCTAGGTTGGTACATTTGACAGAATCCTATAGGTCTCTCTAGGTTCTGGCTGTGTTTCTTTCTTCATTTTGCTTCTCACAATGAATACTCCATTGACCTATCTAAAAGTTGACTAATTATTTCATCGTCCAGATTTTATCTGTCATTGAGCCTCTCTAGTCAATTTTTCAAATCAAGTTATTAAGTAAAATAAATAATAATAAATAATTTAAACAATAACCTTTAAAC
The DNA here is from genome assembly GCA_963574655.1 of Perodicticus potto. Taxonomy (NCBI): domain Eukaryota; kingdom Metazoa; phylum Chordata; class Mammalia; order Primates; family Lorisidae; genus Perodicticus; species Perodicticus potto. Next base: position 4,454 of record CAUYRH010015421.1, on the reverse strand, counting down.
ACCAAAGAAATAATCTTAAATAACTTTTAAACTCCAAATTTTCTATTTGGTTCTTTCTTTGTAGTTTTTAACTTTATTGATAGTTTTTCTTTGGTAAAATACCATTCTTATACTTCCCTTTAATTCTTTACACATGGTTTCAATTAGTTCTTTTGAACATACTTACAACAGCTGACTTAAAGTATTTGTTTATTAAGTCCAAAATCTGGGATCCCACAGAAACATTTTTTTTTACTAGCTAGTTTTTTTCTTTTCTGTGTAGTTAGCATATTTCCTGTTTCTTTGCATGTTTCCATTATTTTGTTGAAAACTGGAAATTTAGGTAATATATTTTAACAACTCTCACATCACATTCTTCCACACTGACAAAATTCTTTAATCACCAGTTCAGAGTTGCTATTCTTAATGCTGCTTATTTGTTCAGTTTTTGGTTTTCTGTTTAATTTTCATGAACTAATTCTACTGACTCTATATTCCTTATAAAATGTGCAGCCACTGAGTGTTTTATAGTTTTATAAGTTCATTTCCATTTTTAAGCCTGGCTTCCTAGTAGTCATTATCTGCCTTATTATATTATAGTTGCCAACCAATGATCATTCAGAAGATTTTCTTAAATGCCTTGAAGTCCCAGGGTTATGAACAAGATAGATTCTGTAAGTTTGTTGTTAAGTTGAATTTGTATGTAAGCTGGAACAGGTACATTTAACCTATTACTTGTAATAGCTTCCGTTCTTAAGTGCAAGTTTTACATTAAGTCACGTGTTTGTAACTCAGAGACTGGCTATATGTTTTCTACCCTTTGCCAAAGAGATCTTTCTAAGAAGTCACACTTTCAACTTCAGGCAGCTTACAAATAGTCCTACCTTTCATTTCCGGCTTACCCAGAGCCTCAAGATCTATCAGAGGCAACATTTTCCTTTCCCAGGTCATTCCTGGGCATAGACATGGTATTGTACAAGGTACAGACTTTTAGATAACCACGAACATGCCAGAGTTTTATAAAGGTCCCCACAGCTAGCTAGTTCTCCAGGATTTCCTTTAAATTCCTGGCCAAGTTCTTTCTTGCCCCAGATGAAATCCTAACCTTGGGCAGTTGGCATTTTGCCAACACTTTGCTATTATTTGAGTAATAGCTTGGGGATACAGAAGCCAATCCAATAGCCAAACATCTTTTAGAGTAGAGTTCTCCCAGAGAGCTGCAAGTTTAGACAAAATATTTACTATACTCTAAGGATGTTGCCTTTAACGGAGCTCCAAAAGTGGTCAAATCTCCCTATTGTCTGCAATGCTGCCAGCTTTTGGCTACATCACTAACTTGGGGAGAAAGGGGAGATAAGAACAGTCTCAAGGTAAAATGTCACAGGACTTAAAATCTTCCAAAAATTCACTAGTTTTCTCTTCCAACAGAAAGATGATTTTCAATTCATTCTCTGGCCTGGTTTACTCTCTGGCCAGAATTCTAAAATGGCTATTTTCATTATTTTACAAATATTTTTGTAGTTTTATAGGGAGAACGAATTCATAGAGGTCCACAGTTTCATCTTGGAAGTCAATCAAGTTCTGAAATATTTTAATTCTATCTTATAATTTTTATGACAAAAAGTTTAATTTGATAAAAATCATGACAAAATGACTTAATTTGATAAAAAATTAAACTTACAAATTTTTAGATCATTGAATTTTTATCTCTAAGAAAACTTATGGAAAATTTCTGTTGCAATGTTTAAATAGGAGAGAAACTGATCTGTTAGAAAGCAGACAAAATAAACTGCATGAGCAATGCCCTACTACATTACAACTTTCTTAGTAATAGGTGAACGACCCAAAACTAAAGATTTCTGGTCTTAGGACCATTTTCAGTTCCAAATAGCCATTCAAATCTTTTCTGGACAACAAACAAGATCAAGTAGGAAGAAATGCTCCTCCATTTTGCCTTACTTGGCTGCCTTGGGCCCAGTGCAATTCAACTCTGTCAGGGATTGAAAAAAGATAAAGAAACCTGCAAGTAAGAAGTCAACAGAGAAGAAAAAAACAGAAACCTGAACACTGGGGACAAGCCCATCCTTTGAGATTTCTCTGAATAGACCCATTACAGAAAGATTGGTTCTAACACAGATTTACCCAAGTGTAGGCCAAAGTCATAAGCTTTGGAAGAGAAAAGAGTAACCCGTTACCAACATCTTTCTCCTACGTTCTGTGAATATTGGCTAGCCAGGGAAACATCAAAACTGTCAAAGAAGGCCATGAAAAGCAAAACCCTTTAGCAAAGCTTTTATTCTCAAGAATTTTGTTGTACTTCTTTTGCTTTTCTATTCTTGTGTACAAACCACCTCAAAAATTACTGAGTCAAAACCACCACCATTTTATTTGCACATAATTCTGGAATATGGAAAAGGTTCAGCAAGGCAGTTCTTCCAGTCATCTTGCTGGTGGACATTTATATGACTGCTTTCAGCTGGCAGGTGGGAAAGGTACTCAGCCAGGATACTATAGTGCCTGGGCTTCTCTTTCCACGTAAACTCAGAGACTGCACTCTCTCCACATGGCCTCCTTTCCACATGCTCTTCCTAGGAGGATAGTTAGAACCAAGCTCCCAAACACTCAAAAACAGAAGTTACCAGGCCTTCTTCTGGTTATTACCCAGTTCTGGAACAGCTTTAATTCTGCTGCTTTCTATTCGTTAAAGCAAGCTAGAGGCCCAGCCTAAAATGAAAAAGGATTTAGCAAGGGTGCAAATCACATCAATGTACTAAAACCTCAAGGCCAATGTTTTCACATGATTATAATGGAAGCAACGACAAAAAACTATAAAACAGCTAAAGCTAAGTGAAAACTGGACATTTAGGGTCAAGTTTTATTCTCTTTTCCTTCCCACAGTGAGGGTCAATCTAGGTTCAATGAGTATCTTAAATATACGTAAAACCTGATTAATCACCTACAAGCTGTATGACCTTCGACAAGTCAACTAATTTAAGCATCAGCCCCTCAATCGCAAAACAGGGAAAATTGTATGTACCCTGACTACCTTAGAGGGATGTTGTATAGAACAAATAAGGAAGAATTCTGAAAACTGTAAACTGCTCTACAAATATGAGCAAGTATTATTTATTTTACAGGACAGTTAAGTATAACCAACCTAGCTTGGGCTCCATTCTCTCTACTAATAAAATTATAGTCACCAGATGCAGGCAGAGGCAGGTAGATTGCCTGAACTCACAGGTTCAAGACCAGCCTGAGCCGGAGCAAGACCTCATTGCTAAAAATAGCCAGGCATTATGGCAGGCGCCTGTAGTCCCAGCTACTTGGGAAGCTGAGGCAAGAGAATCACTTGAGTCCAAGAGTTGTAGATTGCTGTGAGCTATAATGCCACAGCACTCTACCAAGGGTGACAAAGTGAGATTTTGTCTCCATAAATAAATAAATAATAAATAAAATAATAGTCATCATCACTAATTACCCTATATGCTAAATTACCACCACAGTAATGATATTATATACAATAGCAAGCAATAATTATACTACAGTTCGTTATTATGAAAATAACAATAATATAATTTATTGTTGTCCAATTATATGTCAGATGCTACTACAAACCTGGAGCAAACTATAACTAACCCTTACGGTAACTTAACAAGGTATGTATTCTCCCTCCATTACAAATAAAAAACCAAGACCTGGCTACTTTCATTAACTTGCCTATTGTCACAAATCTTGAAGGGGAAAAACCCATTACTGATGTATAATAGGCACCTGTTAAACACTTATTGTCTAAATTAAAGAACAAATAAAGCCAGGGCTATCTGGCATTAATGCAATGCAATAAGTTTTTCAGCTATATCAAAGTATTTCTTACAATCCTTATTTTTATATGCAGATAATAAAACTGTAATCACAGCAAATATATCTAATTAACACATACGATTCATCACCTTTCTTAGCCACAAAATGGTAAAATGGTTGGCCATCTAAAAAGCATCTTTTTTTTTTTAATTTAATCTTTAACCTAACAATTTATTTTTGGGTTATAATGGTCATGTTATAATGTGGGGACACAAATCAATAAAAATGGAACAAAAAAATTATACATTTACATACAAAAAAAATCACTAAAACAAAACAAAAATAATCATTGCAAATATTTTTAAGTGTTAAAATTATGTGCGGTATGAATGATAAATTTTCATATCCTTACATTATGAAGAGATCTGGACATTTAAAAGAAGGAATGGGGCAATGGGGGAAGGAGAGAGCAGACAGAGAGAGGAGGGAGAGGGTGAGGGAAAGAAAAAAAAAAAAAGGAAAGAAAATAGTGACTAATTCTCACATGGATTGGATTCAATTTTGACCAAAGTACATTATTTCAACATTAATTTTTAAGTCAACTTGTTGATATGTTGTTTGGGATATTGCATCCTCACTTATAAGTGAAAATTGTTTGTAATTTCCCTTTATAA
>CAUYRH010015420.1:0-50084 GCA_963574655.1 Perodicticus potto | reverse complement strand
TAATTTTACTTACCCCATGTATCCTGCACTCTAACTAGTAAGTAACTATAAAGTTGAAAATTCATGTTTGTTACATTTTTACCAAAGGGAGAAAAGGCTTTTGGTCATTGTTTTCACTTCAAAGCACTGGGTATACTGCTTTATTGAAATGCTGTTTCCTTAGGAATTCACTGAAAGAATATAGAAAGGTGGTCAGGTAAAGTCTTATTTTTCTATTGGCAAGCTTAATAATTTGTCTCATAATTCACCCCAGCAAACCAAACTATGATTGTCAAAATGTTCACACTTTGCTAATAAAGTAAAGGAAAAAAATTCAAAAAAAAAGCAGAGTTGTGTCAATAGCAAGGAAGGTTCTCCCATTGGAGTCCTGGGCTGTCATAGTCAGAGGAGACCTGGGCGATGTTCTAGTTCTTTGGCTCTGGAGTGTTGTGCACGGCCCCGCAGCATGGGCATCACCTTGGGGCGTGCTAGAAATGCAGAATCTCAGGCCTCACCCAAGACCTACTGAATCAGAGTCTGCAGGTCAACAGAACCCCCGAGTGGTTTCTATGCACATTCAACTTTGAGAAGCACTTGTCTGTTTGTTCCAAGCTTCTGCCTGAATCCTTCAGCGTAGCCTTTTTCCTCTGGAATATCTGTCCACATCAGGCCTTCACAGAGCTTGGGCAGGGAAGCTGGGCGGCTAAGTTATTTGCCAGCCTCTTGGCAGCTTTTTCTCAATGGTCTTAGGCCTCAGCCTGTGCTGGGACATTGAACTTGCCACAGTTTAATGTAAGCCCATTTTTGTGATTAAGCCTAAATTTTACAACCAATGCTCCTTGACCATATTCCATTAGAAAATTTGAAAAGAATTGCACTGAACAGAAAAAAAAGCTTTCTGTTTGAGGAGGCCAGGAAGAGTGGGGAAAACGCAATGATGAGCAGGCCAGTGGGTTCTAGTGCGTTCAGCAACAGCCCAAGGGAATGGGGACATATGGGAACTGGAACTTTCGCTGGATGGATGAGAGGAGGTTTCTGTCACACTCCAGGCTCTTCATAAGTGGGTGCCTGCTCTGAGTAAACAAATTTTCAGGTATAATGTAGTGAGAGTTATAAGTCATATCTCAGAAATTAATTTAAGGTGGAAGTTAGATAACTGACTGACGTTTGTGTCATAGAAAGACAAATTTTGGCCTCCTAAGGGTGATGGAGAGTTTTGCAACCAGAGTCATGTGTACCAATGGAGAGGTGGATTCGCTTGCACAGACCACCTTTTTAAATTAGAAAGTTCTGGCACCTAGCTCAGGAGGAGAGTGGCACAAGTCCCTGAAAAGACATTACTTGACCCGTCCTGGGGTCTTCGGCCATTGGCTGGACATGACAGTTAGTGCAGAGAAAGGGAAGTAGGAAAGATAGAACCCCACGAGAAGTCAGAGCACCCTCTTCCCCGCAGGGGAGACAGGTGTAGAGAGCCCTAGTCTGTGGGATGCGCCCCGCTCACGGCATCTGCCTCCTCTCCTGAGGCTGAAGCAGGAAGAGTGACCGGGAGGCATGCGGGAAGGGGAGCAGAGCGAAACATAACAGGCATTCTCACCCGTGTCCCGGGCTCTCCTGTGACCCTGCAGGCTCGGTTTTCCGGGACGAGTTTGACCTGGCCATTCTCCAGCTGCAGGAGAACAACCGCCTGGAGATCCTGAAGCGTAAATGGTGGGAAGGGGGGAAGTGTCCCAAGGAGGAGGATCACAGAGCTAAAGGTAAGGGTGCTCCGACTCCCCACCTCCTGAAAGGACCCGAGCAGCTTGCCTCTCGTGCTCAAATTCTAGGTCCCAGTAATGACTGCTAGGACACATTGAGAAGCCTTGGAAGGAACCTAGGGCTTGGATGGGCCGCTGGGGTCAGTTCTGTCTCGAGGTTTTACGTAGCAGCCATCCAGCGTTCTCCAGTGTCCACCTGGCTCACAGGTCCTAGATGCTCTGTCTTCACAATGTTTCCCAAATCCAGCCCCCTCCACCCCAGCACCACCACTTCCAGCCTGGCCCATGCCCCTCACCACCATCTCACACCTATGTGATCACCATAGCTTCGTCTCCTTTGCCCATTTCTGCATATCTCCACTAGTAGCCAGAGTGATCCTTTTTAAAAATGCAAATCTGAATGCATTTTAAAATTCCCCTGCACAAACCTTCCAATGGCTTCCTGTCTCACTGGGAATAAAATTCAAGGCCCTATGTGAGATCTGTTTCCCATGGTCCTCCCTTCCGTGGCCCAAGCTACCCAGCTGGCTCTTCTATCCCAGGGTCTATGCACCTGTTCTTCCCCCTTAGGCTTCCCTAGGAGCCTCCCCAAGGAGAGGTCACCCTACACATCTCCCCGTCACCTTAACCCTTCCCTATTTCTCTTTGCAGACCTCATCACACATTATATTTTCCATGTGGTTATTCATTTACTTTCCTCCTTTTAGAATGTAAGGTTCATGAGGGCAGGGTTTATCTTCTTCATAGGGCCAGCACATGGATGTTTTGTTGAATGAATGAAGGAATGTTAAATTGGGTTGAACGCAGACTGTGGTGTGTAGCTGAGAAATGTCAAGGGCCCCTGAGCACCCAGGGTTTTCTGTAGGGAAAACACATATCTTGGTTTGCCCAAGACAGCCTTGAGTACATCTGTTATAGATTAGTTTGTGCCTGTTAGTTATTTCTAGATAAATTTCATTCTCAAAGTGTCCTGGTTTAGATAATAAATCAGTAAGCCCTAGTAATCTATTGCTACCTTATAAAATATGCAACCAATATACCTGTACATACTGTTGCCAGGAAGGCAGCTGAGAATTAAAATGAAGGTGCTCATGTGTTTGCCTTCTCTGCTGAGCATGAACAATTATCCCTGATGAGACAGAGAATGTGCATCTCTGTCTTACAAGGAAAGGTCTCAAGCATATGGATCTGTAGTGAACAATTCTTTTTTTCTGGGTGGATACCTAGTAACGGGTTTGCAGGAGTAAATGGAAGGTCTACTTCTAGTTCTTTGAGGATTCTCTGCACTACTTTCTGAAAATGCTGTACTAGTTTGCAATCCCATCACCAGGACTCCTCTCTCTGCACTCTCACCAGCACCTGCAGCTTTGGGACCTTGATTTGGGCTCTTGTCACCATAAGGTCATTTGCACTTGAATGTTTACAGCAGCTCAATTCACAACTACAAAGATGTGGAAAAACCCAAGTGCCCATCAACCCTTGAATGGATCAATAAACTGTGGTGTGTATGTATATATATATATACACACACACACACACATATATACATACACCGTGGAATACTATTCAGCCATCAAAAGATGGAGACTTTGTATCTTTTACCTGGATGAATTTGGAGAACATTCTCCCAAGTATCTCAAGAATGGAAAAATAAACATCCCATGTACTCAGTTCTAATCTGAAACTGGGAGACTAATAGCTTTGGGACCACATGAGAAAAAAGCACAGTTAAATTCAAGCAGAGGAGAGAAGGCTTAGAAAGGTCCCACCTGTTGAGTACAATGTAGGGGTATATGGCACACTTCCTGGTGAAGGACACGACTACATCTTGGACTTCGGACCTTACCTTACAAACTCGAATATGTGACTTAATAGTATATACACTCATACTAACCTAAAATTTAAAAAAAAAAAAAAAGAATAAGGGGCAAGTCCTTTGTCATTTGAAGGAAATGCTGCCCTTAGAGGAACCCAGTGAGGCCACACACCTCTGAACTCTTTGCTCCTCTAAGATCAGAGCTGGCCCTGGGCAGGGCAGTGGACATCAGTGGACACAGAGCAAGGGCAGATCTCCTTCCAGTCCCATCTCTCACACGTTTGTGAGCCTAGGAACATTAGTTAACTCTGCTGAGACCTTGTTTCTTTGTCTGTAAAATGAGCACAGTAACCAGTATACCACGCGGTTGCTGTGAAGGGAGAGCGGAATAGCGCAGAGCTTGGCTCATCATGAGGGCCCCGGATAAAGCAGCGGCTATTGATCTGCACTCCAGATCCGCACTGTGCTGCTCTCAGAACTCCAGGGCAGTCTGATTCCATTAGCCGTCTGCAGGGGCATTGTTTCCAGTGGTCAGCCAGCCAGCCATTGGATCAACAGGGCCATGCTGAATGACGGTGAGGTGTCCTAGCACATCATTTCATGCTCCTGGGAATAAGAAAGCCCTGTAGGCTTCACAGATCTTCAAATGATTTCTGGAAATAAAACCAACACATTTGCGGTGATTAGCAAACAACCCTAGATACTAGCTAAGTTACAGTTAAATACTGTGGGGTGAAGTGCAGAGGAGACTTTTTGTTCAGAGAAAAAAGAAAGGGGCGCAAAGCAGACAAAAGTGTCAGGACACTTGTGGGTTGGATAGAATGAATTAGATCTTAGAGATGCCTAGGACTGAATAGGGACTGTCCCCAGGGACAGTGGGAAGAAGGCATTGCAGGCAAATAAACACTTGAGGAAGGAAGTGCCACGGGCAGGGCTGTGTCCCCAAGCTCTGTGACTTTGAGCTAGACCCTCCCTCTCCCATGTGAGATCTCACCCAAAGTCCATTAAACTTTTACCCTCCTGTAGGTGCTGGGGAGCAGGGAAGCTTTTGCAGGTGGGAACTTGGGCCACACAAAACGTTCATCCTGGGGAAGGTTTGGGTAGCAAAAGGCTTCTCCACCAACTCCTCCCCTCAAAAAGACACATGGATTGGAAACAATCCAAATCTGGCTGAACCTGGAATAGCTAAAATAAAACTGGTTTGCTGGTAACTCAGCAGCCATTAATGTTGCTCTGTGATAACAACGAACTTGAGAATGGCAGGAAGGAGCACATGTCACCTAGATGTGGAGGGAAACACAGGTGGCTTTGGGCCTTGGAGCTGTCGAAAGTGGGAATGCAGAAGTGGGTCCGGGTCCCAGAGCTGGACCTAGGGTTCTTTCTCTGCTTGATGAGTGAAATGGAAGAAATGTCCAGGTGTCCACCTTCCTAGTAGCCCTTGGTGGATCAGGGGCCTTCTGAGACTCTGGACAGAGCACTTAACACTGTGTGGCAACTCTTGGTCTCTTCTGCCTGGTTCCTGGCCCCTGAAACCAGACCAGTCTCATTTGCTTCTGTGGCCTGAGCCTCCACCACAGGGCCCAGCACCTGCTGCTACTCAAGGTGTGATGAAGACTGCTGCTAGTGTGAATAGCCACCAATTACTGTGCTCTTTGGGTCATGCTAAAGTAACTCATGGAACTGTGCTTGGAACTCCTCCCCTTAGCAGCCCTGCCACCCAGAGCTCCCCACTCACACTCACGTATTCCTGCCTCTGAACAGCCGGCTGGTGTGTATAGTGCAGAGTTGTGTTGAACAGGAAGGCTGGAGGCAAACAGGAGTGGCCAAGGGCAGTGCAGGGACCTCTAAAGATCCTGCTGTCTACCATCAGGTCCAGGCTTTAAGCTGTGGTCAGCTCCAAGTTTTCCTCTTCTTTTCCTCAGTAGCCTGGATTTCCTGGGCTTTCCTTTCCTTTTTAAACCTGATCCTGCTTGGTTTCATAGGGGGTGTTCCTTCTTAAGACTCACCACTGAGTTGATCCCATCTCTCCAGTTCCCTGTTTCATCCTTGAACCCTAGACCTAGCCACAGGACCTTGCCCTTTGTGAACTAACCCACTGTGTTATGTTCCTGCTCATCCCTGCAGAGTCGGATGGAGGGGAGCAGAGTCGGCCAGCACAGGAATGGTGACACTGGGTCCAGGTGCCATATAGGCTTCACTTAGAGACCTTGAGCTAGACCCTCCGTCTCCCATGTGAGATCTCACCCAAAGTCCATTAAGCTCGTGCATACTTGTTTGTTCACTGACCATTCTAGGCTGGTTATGTCTCCTGAGGCAGTTTTGAAAGGGTTCAAGGTCATGCATTACTTCAAATAGCCTCTGCTGTATAGATGCCCTTGTGATCACAGCCGCTCTGAAACATCTTTGTGCCCCTGTTTCCTTTGTTGGCAAAGAAAGGTAATAGTAGCATGGGCACTTCCAAGGGCTGTGAAGATTGAATAAGATTAATCTTATGAAGCTCTCAGCAAAGTGCCTGTTACTAATTTTAATCTGAAATCTAGGCCTGAAGGAGCAATTAAGGCCCAATGAGGGGTCTGAGTAGTGTCCCCAAGCTGCAAGTATGCCAATCCACCCTGTGCTCCTTCAAGCTGAATAGCTCTTCAAAAATCAGCACTTATGACATTGATTTTGTGGCTGATGATGTTCCACACCCCATGCCCCCGTAGATAACAAGCAACTCAAAGTCAGAGAGTGTATCCTATTTGCTTTTGTGTCTCAGCACTCAGCACATCACCTGACATCATTATTAGATGAAAGAATGAACAAAAAATAAATGAGTGAATGAATGGGCAAGAATATTCAGGTCCCCCTGACTAGGTATCACTTCCACTCTTATCCTATGTTTCTTTTATCCCAGAGAGAAGTCCTGACATCCTGGTGTTAGCATGGAAAGTGTTCGTGTAGCTCCCACCGCAGCCAACTGAATAGTACTTTAAACCACTGTGTTTCAGGAACTGTGTGAGGCTCTGAAATTGCCAAAAGGAACATGACATGGCTGTGCCCTCAAAAGGTTTAGAGAGAGGCACAAATACTTGCCATAAGAGTTGCACTATACATAGTTCTATATATTTTAATAGAACTGTATAGAATTTAGAGAAAGTGCCTGGAAGCCCCTAGGAAGAAGCGATTAATTCTGGAAGTGGTCAGGGAAGACTTTACAGAGACATTGGCCTTGAAGCATTGTTTGGGAGTTGCTGCCTTTGGAATATTGCAGAGTACAAGTGTTACACTCAGAACTTGGCTTGAATAAGTAGGATGAGGATGGAGTTAAGAGAATGTTGAAGGTTGAGCAAAGCCATTTGCAAACACTTTTCATGGGAAGAAGCAGCGTCAGAAAAGATTGAATGTGAGCTCTTGAGATTTGAGACATAGACTAAAACAGCCCATCATACTTGGAATTTACTTAAAGTCTGTCTTCTATTTTGTCTTAAAAATACATGTGAATTTTGCAGTTTATTCCATAATAGAGTCCTGTTGATTTAATGTAAGAATGCTTTTCCAACTCAAGCTCCACGTAAAGTCAGTGTCCCAGGAAGATGCCTCATAATTATACCATAGCATTGCCAGACACCTTGGCATATCCACAATGCACCGGACTAGTTTTGAGAGAATTGGTGCTAATCATCAAAGGTTCTATCGTGAGATGTGCCATAATGGAAGCAGGTGCTGTGGGATGGAATTTTGAACTCTTGGTCTCAGGGGATAGTCATTGCCTTAGTAGAAACTAAGTCAAGTCATTGGCTTTGAGTTTCAAAGTATGTTCTTAGAATTCACAGCAGAGACAATGTTCTTGGAAGGCAAGGTTTTTAATTTGCTAGGGAAATATTTTGGAATATAGAAAGTCAACATTTGAAGGGATGTGGGCATAAAGTTGAGGCTAGAGAGTGGAAAATAAAAACATAAATAAATGTAATAATAAAGAGAGCCAGGCCACCAAGTCTGCAAACCAGATAAATTGATGCCCTGGCCAGGACAGGAGCTTCTTGGTAGAAAAGGACACATTGGAATGTGGCTGGTCCCTACCCTACAGGGAGCTGGAAAGTGTCAGATATCACCCCTAGAATTAGCTGAGGATTCCAGCAGTTATAAAGAGATTTACACATGCTTCTGGAGTTTGGCAAACTCAAAAAATGTCAACAGTAGAATGGGAGCATGAGAGGTGGCACATGTGGACTCAGGGTAGAGAGGTCCCAATGAAAGGCCTGAGTCTTCCTAGGACCCAGACAAGGATATTGGGAATCTAAGTGGAATCCATCGTCAAACTAGGCATCTATCCCCACCTGTCTGCTGTGACATGTAATGGTCCTTCCCCACCCCAGACACAAAATACAACATGGGGAGAGGGGGAAATGGAGAAAACATTGGATTAATGGAATTTAAACTGAAATGACTGAAAAGTCATTACATTTTTGGTGGTCAATTAGAAATGGAAGGTAGAAAGTAGAAATTAGGTCCATTTATAGAAAAGTAAAGTTACAATTTTTGCAGTTGTTGGCTTTGGAAATTCCCCCCGACCCCACAGTGGTTTAGATGGGTCCAAAGACTAACAGCAAAGTTCTGGATAGAGGGAGAAAGGAGATAGATTCCCAGGAAAGATGGAAGGCGTGCACAGGAAGCTTCTCTCCACTATACTTTAGGACCAGATGTTCCCTGGCATGAGGAAGAGAATGGAACAGATGAAAGGGAAAATAAACAGCAGAAGTCACCCTGTGAAGGTCCTATCCGACAACCAGTATTAACCTGCCGTCTGTGATCATCCTTTGGAACTAAAGGATGAGCCACATTAATAAGAGGTAATATCTAGGAGTGGGGCTGTCTAGAAGATGCTGTGTCAATCACCAAGAAAGCCAGGCTTTCAGCTGCCATCCCAGCCACAGCAGCTAGCGTCAGTTTAATGTGTGGCCCCGTTTTTGCCATGGCTCAATCCCCAAGCAAACATTTTGGAGAGAGGCTCAAAGGCTTCTTGGCCAAATGAAATTCCACATGACCTCCTCCCAGCCAAGCAAGAAGCACCAGCCTGCAACCGGAGAGGCCATGGCTAGATCTCTCTTTGGCAAATTATCCAACAGACTTACTACAGTCTATAACTCACTGCTCATGGGATTCAGAAAAAAAAGACTGAGCGTAATCCAAAAGATCTCTTTCTGTAAGTCTTTACATGGCCACCAAGGATCGGGCCACAGGAACATTTTTTCTCCCTGTGTCTCGAATTGAACAAAGGGCAGGAATTTTCATTTGCTTTCCATAGCAGCTCCTAGGCGATCTTTCTTTTTATAATTTTAATCAGCTGGCTTCCACATGTGCCTTGAGAGGAATAGATGACAGGCAGAGAAAGACAGAGGTGAAAGGAGCTGTGAGGGGTCCTTTGTTCAAAGACCTCAGACATGGAGAGTGACTACAGGCACTTTGGTTTTAATTAGAATGTACCAGACAACACAGTGATGGCCTCACATAATCCTTCTCTACTTTGTCATCCTATTAAAATGTGAGAAATATCAAAGAAAAGGAACTGGTGTTTACCATACTCCTAATCCAATATTACAGCTCAAATATCACTGCCAAATCCTAGAGAAGGATCCTAACACAGGGACGATGTCACCACTGCTGACTCTGTTTGCCGGGTCTGACTTGGCTCTGGTGAGAGCCACAACATTACGACTCCTCTTCATCTCTGACCCTCCCCACCTAGAGTGTGGTGACCATCTATCTACTTTCAGATGTTGCTAAAAAATGAAATGGCAGATCCTGTGGAAAACTGGAGATTACAAAAACAGGCAGGCTTCATTCCAAGCTGTTTCATCTTCTTTTGCCTTTTCTTTTCAAAAGCACTTATTTTATTTATTTTCTCACTCAGCCCCTATAAAAAGAAATATCGCTAGCCATTCACAGATGCCAGCCTCCCCATTCAAGGAGATTGGATTACTGAACGCTTTGCAGAACAATTCCAAGACAAAAAGGTGGTCAGTGAACTCCAAGGGAATTAAATACCTTTATCTTGAAAAACACAAGCTCACAATCGGGCTTCAAAGGAACATAAATACACCACCAGGCTGTGAAAATCAGGGTCCCCTTTCAAGAGTGGAAAAGAGGCCAGTGGCATTGACTCTCAGAATCCTTGGAGAACAGGAAGTTTGCTGTCTGGCACAGTGGGAATGAAAGTGTGAGACATCTTAGCAGGAGTTGGGGAGAATGATGGGGGTGGAGGGATGCTGGGGATGCTTTCCTCTCTCTTCTCAGGGGGCCCTGGGTGGGGATCCGAGTTCTCTGGTTTCTCTGGAAAGAGCAAAAGCTGGAGACGCAAATGTGAGTTTTTAGATAGTATCCCAGAGAAGCTGCAGAGGAAGCCTCTCCCTAACCAAATCAATTGCTGAGAGACAGAGAAACCCCTCCAGGGTTTCCAGAAAGCATGACCAGGAGGAGAGACAAATGGTGACCTGGCCAGTCCACAAGAAAAGAGCTCAGAATTATAAAGACTATAGCCTACCTTTGTCTGGAAACTAAGCCAAAATGCAGTTAATACATGATCAATTCCAACATGTGATGTGATATTCTAAAGGATAGAAGGGGATTCTATAAGCTCAAATAGAGTATCCCATCCCCTTCCCCCCACCATCCTTGAGTGTCCAAGGAATGATTTCAGTTATCGAGATGCCAGATGGAGTTTTATAGTCACACCCCGGCAGCGTGAGTGGACACGGAGTGACAGGGAGAGCAGGTAGAGGGTAAGGATAGGTGATCTGGCTTCCGTTTGGATTTGGGCACTTCCACCTGTCAGCCATGCAATCTTGGGCAAGTGGCCTAAATACTTAGTTTCTTTGTCGGGAAAATAAAGGTAAGAGTAGTAGCTATTTCCCAGGCTAACTGTAAAGACGGAATTGAAATATTTAGCATGGTCACCTTGCTAATGGTAGACTCTTGTATTCAACATTCATAAAGGTCACTTATCTTTATAAAGAACATTCGCTTTGGAAGCAGATTTATAGCTACATAAAAACATGGGCAACTTAAGTTCTCTGAACTTTCATTTCCTTTAGGTGTAAAATGGGGACAGTGAGCCTCCTCTACAATGTTTTTAAGGAGAATTGAATGAGATAGCAAATGTTTTTTAAAAATGAGATACTTGAGCTCAGATTTTGATGGATTATAAAGTGCGTCTCCCATAACTTGTGTTTTGATAAATTGCAAAATTTATCAAATCCCTCTCTTGTTCCTTTTCTCTTTTTGTGTCCTTTTCCCCTACTTTTCTCCCATTACTCTCTCCAGAATCTGCTAGGTCTAATCCACAGATCATGGTGAATTCAAGAAGAAATGGCAAGCTTACTATTTCACAGACCTCGGCAACACAAATGCAATGAATCACTTTGCATTTTCTGGGGAGGTTGTATAGGTCAGTTTACAAGTGGGCGTGTGAAGTTTCTATTTGCAATAAATAAGAGGGTGGAACCTGGACCATTTGATGTATTTACAAGAATATAGGTGAATATGGTTCTGAAGTAGAAAGTGCTTGAAAGCCAAACTGGTCCAAGAATCCATGTTCTTGCCAGATCTTCTCAGCATGCCAACATTGCCCAGAGCTTCTGCACCTAGCATAGTGCCCCACTCAGGAGAACTTTGTATTCAACGAAGGTTTGTTGACTGACATCCAAGAGCAAATACACTGCATCTTGCTGGGATTGCAGCCCTAATCTGTCCTCTTTCTATACACATGAATTCCATGCACCTGCCTCCCTGGCTCCCGTGACTTCTGCCTCTTTGCCCCCCAGCCTTCAGCTCTGTACTCCCCTGTTCTAAAGGAGCTTCCCCTTTGTCTTAGTCACAAAATGCTATGGTGCTAACTGGAGACATGTGAGGGTTTTAAGGGCACAGATGTAAGTGTACCTGAAGCCAAGAAGTGGGTATTTAGTCAGAACTAAAAGAAGAACAAGTAGATGGGCAGAGATTCAACTCTCTTCAGAGGAACTCTCTTCTGGGGTGCCATTCCCCTTTGTAGTTCTGGAGACAAAGACAGTTATTCATTTGCATTTATGAATTTGCAACTGTGGGCAATCTGTGTGCGACACCAAAGTTAGTATTTACCCAGCCAGGAGTTGGCAGGGAGAGTTTGATTCCAGCCAATGTAGTTTGATTGATGGGGCCTCGCAGAAGCTCGGAGACTCAAGTGTCAAGAGAGAATCCCAGTTTTAAAGCCATCTGTCTGGATGGCTTATGTGTGGTCCCATTTGAAGGGAAAGGAGGAAGTGACTAGCTGGCTTCCTGGTCCCTCTTGTAGGTGTGGAGGCATCTGTGAGTGTAGCAAGAGCCTTGAAGGGTGGAGGGAGTCCACCTTGAAGGCCCCCTCTGATTAATGGCTGTGTGCTGCGGCAGGCACTTGACTTCTAGGAGGATGACTGATGACAGTGTTAAATGGAACTGCTGCTCTCTCCGAACTTTCCTTTCCCACTCCCCACTCCATCTGTTTCTCTGCTCTGCCTCTGCCAACAATCTATTCTTGCTTTCCCTTTCTAATAACTTCCTCAAGGCAGGAGTGGTATACCAGCCTCAGTCCTATGAGGAGGGGGGCCACTCAGCCAGGAATCAGCACACCGGAGCCAACACCCATACTTAACTGGCCCTGACATGCAAGAAGCTGGGGAAGAAAACCGGTGGTATGTCTTACTGACTCATGGTTTCTCCCAGCTTCCTGTTAAGCCCCCAAGAAGTGCTCCCTCTTCCAGGAAGCTTTCCTGAATCTAATCAAAATTATCCTCACACAGACCACATGCCCATTTCTAACCCTCTTCCACACCCCCACCTAAATATGGGTAGTTCACATCTTAGATGATCCATGTCAACGTTCAGTCCCCTTCAGCTGCTACTCCATGCAGACTTGACCAGGCTGGAGTGTTCAATGAGGGCGGTCATGTTTTACCATTATTATATGAAAACACAATAGGACTAGGTATGAATACATATGAATCCAAGCTTTTGGTAATGCAGCCTCCACATCTGGAGCATCTAAATCTTTTTTCTTTTTGCTCACTCTTTCAACAAACATTTATTGAGCTCTTGTTGTGAGCCAGGAGCCATGGTTGTGGGGTTACAGAATTCAACAAGCATCGTTCTTCCCCTCAAAGAACTCACTGTTTAGTGGGATACCCAGATATATCAACTTAACCTAATGTATTATTTTATGCATTATTAGAATAATATACAATCTATTATTAGAGAAGCACAAAAGGGGTATCAATAATAGAATCATGTAAGGTCAGAGAAGGAGGCCTGGAGGATGTGGTCCCTGAGCTAAGTCGTAAAAGAAAGGCTGAGGTTATCCAGGTGTGTGTCTGGGGAGTGCGAGGAGGTTCCAGGCAGAGATACTAACAGGAACACGGGTATAGAGGGAGGAGACACAATAGCATGTGCTGGAAATCATAGACAGTTCTGTGCTACTAGACAATATATTGCAGTTAGATTTTGCATTGCAGAAAAATCACTAGGACAAAATACATGGAGGGGAGAGTTGAAGAGGAAACAGTTGTAAGTAGGGAAATTGTTTTGGAGGCTACTGCAATAATCTGAGCTAGAGATGGTGGGCACTTGAACTAGAGAAGTGGTAACAGGGATAAAGAGAAGGGTAAGAAGTTGAAAAATATTCAGGAGGTAAAAATCAGCAGGACTTGATTATTAAGAGCTAGTCTACAGAGGAGAGGCAAGAGACCAACTGTAGAAAAATAAGGAGAAAATGGGCAAGCAAAGGAGATTGAGATCAGAAGAAAGATCAGAAGAAAGTGGGGAGTGATCAATGGCTTTATAAAAGGCCAAGAACGGGGGTGTGGTTGACAATGTCAAGTGCTAAGAGAGGTCGTGTAAGAGCAGGTCTGGAGAATTTCCAATGGGTTAGAAACAAAATGTTCATTGGTGACCAAGGCAAGGGCGATTTCAGTGGAGAAAGCTTCTCAAGTGTCCAAAATTCTTTCTGGGGTCTGAAAAAATTATTGGTTTCAAAATTCAAAAAGAAACCTGCAAAACTAAATTATAACACATGTTTAAATATCTCTAACATGTATCATTGTTTTGACTTCATTCATTTTTAAATGTCATATTCATAAAAACTTCATTTGGAAACAATTTTTTGATTAGGTTTTTTCATTTTGCAACATTCCCTGGTATACACAATGATTGCTGAGAAATCACAGCCAATCGCAAATTAATTGTTTCTTGCTGCTTTGTAATATTAAAAGCAAAATTTTAAAAATACATTTAACATAAGATGTGGGTACATTTTCTTCTACTTGCTTTTAGGTGAGATAGGAACTCTAAATTTAAGTGTTTTTAAGGGCTTTTAGAAGGTCTTAAAATAGTTCTGATATAGACAACTCTTAAAAAGCTTGGCCCTGGAAGGAAGGAGCGAGCAGGGGTGTTGATTAGACAGAGCTGGGGAAGGAAAGGAGGATTTTTTTTTCCTTAAGGAGGGAGACACATGAGGATGTGTATGGACCAGTGGGGAAGAGAAGATTAGAAGAGGACAGGGTGATGACCAATGGGGACAGTGGGGACGCAGTTAGAACATGGGTTGCAGAAGAAGATCTAGCAAGGGGGGAGAGTATCCCACACACAAAAGCAAAAGGAAGGTGAGCCCCTTGCACCCTCTTTCTCTATCTCAGGCAGAGCTGCCCCCAAGTCATCCAGGAGTCTTATAGCAGGTGAATCTCAACAGTCCCACTCCTTAAGCAGGTGGCCATCCCTAGTATCACCATTGTCACCTGCCCTTTGCTGGGAATCTTCATCCAACCTCCCTCCACAGGGGCTGGCTGGAGAAACTAGTCCATCCACGCTGCTCAGACAGACATCCCAACAGCTGATTCTCACCACCATAAACCTGTGGGCTGGAGCATCTATCTGCCTACAGATCCCCACCAGACCCTTGACGCAGTCCCTCTTATGTGGCTCCTTTGTCCCCTTATTCTTGTAGATCCCGATACTCTCACAGTCAAGAGCCTTCTACCCAAACGACCCCAGGTTAGGGGGACAGGTGTTAACATAGGATGTGGGTGCATTTTCGTCTACTTTTATGTGAGATGGGACCTCCAAATGTAAGTGTTTTTAAGGGTTTTAGCCCTTAAGGTAGAATTGAGTTGTATAATGATCCCCCATTTTTCATTATTTGAAATAGAGGATCCCACATTTACACAGGTCCTTAGGAGGTTGACTGTGTGTGGATTCTCAGTGTTTGCTGTTACAAACAAAACAAAATACATATCCACGTGGGGCTTTGGGAGAGGAAACTCAAGTCATCTTGAAATGGCCAGGTAAGGCTATTTTTCCAGCTCTCCAAAGTGTAGAAGGTGCATCATATTTCTGCTTCCGAACTGTGGCTCATCTCATGGTGTGGTATGAGGCTGACTGTCCCTGACACTAACACAACTCCATGTTCTGTGATGACACTACTGATTGAGCATTGAAATTTGCAAGCACAGGACCTAAGCTACCCTCTTGGCATTTCCTGGATAAAAACTGTGTTTTGATTGATATGGTCCCTGTTGAATTAGTGTTTTGTGCGTTTATGATATACCCCCTAAAATTCAGGTTTCTCTAATGCCAGAAAGAAAACATTTAGTTACATAGCCAGACTCAATGATTGACACTGCAGAAATGAAACAGCCATGTAATTCTATAAGTATTTATTGAGTATATACTATATGGAAGGTAGCATGCTAGGTAATGAGAATACAAGCAGAAGTTATGCCTGACTTTGAGAAATGTTTAAAAACTTATAGACAATGCTTCCAAAAATACCAATTTTCAAACTAATTTTAGGCCTACCTAAGAAAAGTCACCTAAAGTACAGATTCCTTTGCCTTTCCAGAGACACGGATTCAATGGGTCTGGGGTAAGACCAGGAATCTGTCTTTCTAGGCAGTTCTGGTGACAGCCAGGTTTGGGAACCATTAGTTGGGTGGGATAAAGTTTTGCTTTACGAGTAAGTGTTTTAGTAACATGTTGCAGACAGGTAAACATAATTTCTACTGTCCATGGCTTGGTTAAAACAGTTGCAAACATCGTGCAAACACAGTATTAGGAAAATTGAACTTACAAGTGTTTTGACATTGTGTCTCTATAAGCTAAATCGGATTTGGCCTGTGACCTTTCCATGAGATGAACCTCCCCTTCCACCCGAAGACATCCTTTGTAGATTTCCTGCCAGTCTCCTTTCTTTGGAGCAAGATCTTCCTCCTAGAGTTTATTCCAACCATGCTGCAGTTTTTAAACAGATAATTAAATCTCCTCATGGAAAATGTGCCTGAAACATCTATAAGACTCAAGTTCTTTTTGTTTCAATGCCTTTGCAATTTTTGGTAGAAGAATTATGTCTTCTTGCTGTTTTACAATCTTTTTTCATTTGTTGTCACTTTTTTACAGGCCTGGGAATGGAGAATATTGGTGGAATCTTTGTGGTTCTTATTTGTGGCTTAATCGTGGCCATTTTTATGGCTATGTTGGAGTTTTTGTGGACTCTCAGACACTCAGAAGCAACTGAGGTAAACTTGGAAAGGGTTGGCAGATGGGGTAAAGTTCCCAGGCTCTTCTTGCACATATAAAAGTCATTGCAGACAAAACCTATGAATCCCACTGGAGGGTGGGATGCCCACAAGTAGCACAGGCAGAGAATCTCAGTTCCCAGGATAGGACTGGTTAATTCTTAGTTATCCACCACTTACTAATTATAAGCCACAGAAGGGGCCCTTAACCTCTCTGGGCTTCAGATTCTTCTTTCAAACAGCCCATCCAACATAGGAAGAATGTTTTATGAACCAAAAACCCTAAGAGAATTAGCATTTCAGATGTGGTGAATTAAAGAAATAGAGGTGAAAGAACCAGGTTGCTTATGGAAAAGACTTCAGTCCTGTTTTGAGTATGTTTTTGCCTTACAGGTAAAGATCCTTAGCGTTATCCCAACTCATGTAAACCCAAGGATTATATCTTCCATCTCAGGGATTATGAATAAATTTAGTTCCCTGGACATGACGTAGAGATGGGGTTAATGTGCACTTTACACAGATTGAAGAGTCTGAGAAGAAATCTTGATCCAATTCCTCTTCCATTCCACCCCAGAGAAGGCATACAAATCCTTACATGCTAATTGCCTTGTTAGAGTTTCTTAAAGTGCATTAGCCTCTATCTCAGTTTCCCAACTCTGGGTCCTCCTGAAACCTTCTTCCCAACTGACAGGGGAGAAACATCTCATAACCGTACACAGTGACCCTGAGAGTCAATGGAGTCCAGCCCCATATAGGACGCTGCCATAACACTGCCTGCTGCTTCTGTTCTGTGCTCAGCTTCTCCTGTTTCACACACGGGACTTTCACACTGACCCCCATGCCTCAAGCCCCTCTGCTTCTGTAGGCATAGAGCTTCATCTTCCCACAATTCCAAGAAATCTGGAGGGAGCCAGATTAAACCCCCACCTAAAAATTTACCCACAGCTACGGCAGAGGCGGCAGGACAGGCCCCAGACCTCCTTCTCTCTTGATCCTCTCTTTCTTCAGCTACTCTACAACTGTCCCCTTTGTCCTCTATATTTTTTTGTCTGCTCTTGCCCCCAAACCCATAAATATGCTCAAATTTGTGCCATAGTTTAAAATAATAGCAAGAGTATTATTATTCTTGCTCTATTCCTCCCCTTCTCCAAAGCAAGGTGATGTAAGAACATCAGTCTCTATCTCCTCACCCGCCCTCTGGCAGGGTCAGGGCAGCTTGGCTTCTCCCCAGCCCTAAATTGAAAGGCTATTGCTAAAAGTCTGACCCTTCCTAAAGGACAAAACCAAATAGAATCCATTGGCCTTACTGGCCCTCAAGGTGCCCCTTGGTGGTGTGGACTGTTTTTTCCAGAATCTCTCCTTACTTGCCTCTCAGGGCACAGACCTTTCTTGGTTCCTCTCACATTCTGTCCTCAGCTGTACTGGCTTTCTCCCCTGGCACATTTCTTAAATGGTGGTGGTACTTAACCATGCCATAAGACCTAGTTCAGGTATTCCCTTCCTGGTGAAACCTTCTGCATTTCTCCTGCCTTACTCCCCAACCAGTAGAGTTGACCATTTCTCCTCCTTCCCAACACCATTGTAACCTATGCATGGAGCACTTTACACATTGCTGCAGTTATTTTTCTATTGACCTTCCTCTTGACATTGAACTGCCTGAAGGAAGGACTGTGCCTTTTATCACTTTATTTCCACTGCAGGTGATAGTGCTTGACATAGAGTGGATAGTCAATAAATATATGCTGTTTCTATTCTTGTCGCCTGTAACAGATTAGGCAGGAGTTGTTTTTGTTGTCATAGTTATTCTTAGAAGCACAGAGAGGTTAAGTGATGTTCCAAGAGCCTCTGCTATTTGATGACAATGGTGGGTCTAGAATGTAGGTCTCAAATCCTAACACAGGCTATATCCCATTAGGTGACATTACCTTTCTATAAATACTGCACAGTGGGTTATTCTTCTGAAAACTTATGATCTGGACATACACTGACAAATTCACCAAGGAGTTAGAGCACTCCCAGTAGCTAAAATGAAGAGTAAATACTAGCTATTTGCCTATGGTGGAACAACTGTCCCATTGTTATAACTGGAGGAAAGAACAGAAAGCTTCTCCCATCATGGTCCAAGAAAACGTCCTTGCCAGCCCAGAGTAGAGACCATGCATGGGCTTGGAGTTAGATAGGTTTAGATCCAAATTCTGGCTCAGCTGTTTATCAGTCAAGTATTTTTTTTGGCAAGATATATAACTTCTCTGAGCCTCCATTTCCACATTTGTGAAATGGATATAATAATGGTAAGGGTAGTAATACAGATTCTTGATTCTTCATAATTCCAAAACCAAAGCTTGCAAAGTCTTTGGAAGTGTGGAGCAGATGCGCTCAGTGACAAAACTTGACCCACGTTTTTGGTCTTTATCTCACACCCTGTGAGCGTTGGCACCTGTTGCTACAAGTCTGCCCCAGCCCTACTGGGCGTGACACATAATGTTTGTGTATTGCATTATCTTCCTAAAGTTCAAAGTGTCCAGAATATTCTGAATCTTGAAACTCAGCCTGAGACAAACATTTCATATTAGAAGGTAATGGACTTGCCCTTGTGGTGGTGGCTGTCGGTTTAGTGATCATTTGAATGCATCATCTCCAGCTGTAACCAGTTGGCTAAAAGAAAGGAGAATCTGTAGCTGGAGAACAGAATGTTCATGGAGACAAGGTGGCTTTTTCAAATGCTGGAGAGACTGACATGTGATGGAGGGGTTATTTAGTAGGCAAGGTCCAAATTTAGCTGGGATCAATGAAGGGACTTCTCAGGGACAGAAACTGGTAGCACAGTAGACGGAATTAGATTTCGTGGAAATGTGCAACAGTGCTGTGGGCTGCTTCCCAAGAAGGTGAGATCATCATCTCTGACGGCGGCCAGAGACTGGGAGACCAGCTTTAGGGTCTTGACCCTGAGGGCACGTGCACAGAAAAACGGGGTGTGAGTCAGACGGTTTGAGAGGCCTTCACAAAATCTTCAGACCTAAGGAGAGGGATTCTGTGAACTCTGCCCCCTCCTGCAAAGTCCCAGCGCATCCGCGGGGGCCGCAGGGCCGGTTCGGAGAGGCTGGGCTGTGACCTCGCTGTGTGACCTCCCGCAGGTGTCCGTCTGCCAGGAGATGGTTTCCGAGCTGCGCAGCATCGTCCTGTGTCAGGACAGTGTCCACCCCCGCCGGCGGCGCTCGGGGGTCGCTCAGCCCCGGCCCCCCGGCCCCGAGGAGCGCCGGCCGCGGGGCACCGCGACGCTCAGCAACGGCAAGCTGTGCGGGGCGGGCGAGCCGGACCAGCTGGCGCAGAGACTGGCGCAGGAGGCCGCGCTGGTGGCCCGCGGCTGCACGCACATCCGCGTGTGCCCCGAGTGCCGCCGCTTCCAGGGCCTGCGGGCGCGGCCGTCGCCTGCCCGCAGCGACGAGAGCCTGGAGTGGGACAAGACCACGAACAGCAGCGAGCCGGAGTAGCGGGCGGCAGGTGGCGAGGCCGGACTTGTACAGCGTCCACACTCCTCTCCGGATTCTGGATCCGGTCACTTTCCAAAACGATCAAAGAGCCGGACGCCCCAGCCAGAGACAGAGCCGGGTCGGGAGCGGGGTCTGCCCAGAGACGTTGCACCCAAGTGGCCAAGGATGCTGTCCCTCCCTCGCGGGCATCGGGACCCATCTTCTCCCAGGGGGCTTTTTCCTCTGCCAAAACGATACAGAATCTGGGGTGGGGGTCCTGTCCTGCCCGGACAGGTCCAATGAGTTGGCGGAATCATCAGATGAATTTCCCCCTGGGAAGGGGCCATTGTACCCTCGGGCTAGTTCTTACAGGAAAAAAAAAAGAAAAAAGAATTAAACTCAACAGGGAAGTTTTTCTTTTCTGGATTTGTATATTTCTTTGTTTTTTCCCCCACTTTTCTTCTCTGTCATCTTCTCAGTTCTGTTGATTTGCTTTGTGTTTTTGGAGGGGAAGGCTGGGTTAGGGAATGGAAGCCTAATCCCTATTCCTTTTTGGGGAATTTTAGGATATGGAGTGGCCGGTGCATGAGATTTAGGTGCTGACCTCTCCTCTCTGTTTAGTAATTGAGGGCCTACTGGAGCTTAGGAAAGGGCCTGGGGAAGACTCAGGTGGGGAGTCTCAAAAGCCCGTTAAAGTTCTTTTTAAATGCCAAAAAGTAATTTAAACTAGTCATCTCTGAGAGACCTCAAAATGCCTGGAATTTCAAGAGTTAATCTGTCTTTTTCTCTCTCTCTCTCTTTTTTCTTTCACTATTATTGGATTTAATTTAATCTTTTGTCAGTTCAGTCTCTGAACAAAGACAAGGGAGATAATGCACAAATTATCCTGGCTTTTGTTTAAGGAGCAGAGAGGATAAATATAATTTTCCCATAGCATGGCCTTGACTTCTTTTGGAATGTACTGTCCATAGCGGAGGAAGGACAGGGTCACCCTGTTGGTATGGTGCATACCTTGGCAACTGCATCTCTTTTTAACCAAATTCAGTGGCTGCCTATGCCCAGACCCCCAAGGCTATCATGGATTGAGTGGTTTCTTGCTACTTAAGTGTGAGATCTGGGTGTGTGTGTGTGTGTGTGTGTGTGTGTGTGTATTCATTAAATGGAAAGATCTTAAACAATCAAGAATTTTGCTGAGAGAGAGGTGGATTCTCTTAGCCTGGTACACAAGCCTGGGAACCAGGAACTCTTGAGTCTTAACCTCAGCTCGGGCAGTAGCCTCCCCTTTGTATGACTTCCTTCCTCAAAATAGGAGTTACTGATGCTTTCCAGGTTATCAGATGACTGCTAGTTACTGCTCTACTTGCGAGAAGTTTGCAAGGGCCAGAGCACACATCTAAAGGGAGGGGTGAGCTTCCCAGCAGCTGCCTGACCTTTGCTTAGCTTCATCAATTCAGAGTTTCCTGCAGAGAGTTTTCATTTTCCAATGGAAAACAAATTCTATGCAATTTCTGATTGTAAACTTAGAAAATTCAGAGGGAGAGAGAAACTAAGAGCCAGCCGCTTCCACCTCCACCTTTACCAACGTTGCCACCACTTTGAATCAAATCGTCTTCACATTGTTTCTGTTCGAATGTACTACAATAAAGACATCTTTGGAAGATGATGAGCTTAATTCATGTTTTTGCTGGTTGGGGAGGTCAGCATCCTCTTTGTACCAGGACAGTTCTTTAGAGCTGCCATCCTGGGGACCAAATGGTGCCCTGATTACTCGTATGAAGGATGCCAGTTTCGCCCCAAGTTGACCTCTTCTCTCCCATGAATTTGAATCCTTTTTCTTTTTTTCTCTTTAAACCATGAAATGACAGTAAGCTGTGCAAGACACTTGTGTATTTTTTTAACCTTGCCTCAAGCCTCGTGGAGAAACGTGGATTTGCTGGGAGGAGCACCCAAAGGCCGACTGACTGCAGACCCCAATGGTGCCACTCTGTTCCGACCCGCAGCTCCATTTCATGCTTCTGACACTGTGGTTCCTACTGTCAGATCACATTTCGGGTGGGAAGGGTTGTTTTTTTAAAAAACTTGTTTTTACGAGCAGGATATCTTGATCAATAGCAAACTTTTTAAAATGGATTAGTGAAATAAATGTCCCCATGCATCATTTATAAAATCTATTTCTTTCACTGTGTGGAATGACATAAGACTGACAGCCCCGGACAGTTTCTATTAGCTGCTGAGACCATCGCTGCACCTCACTCAAGCTGGTGAGTGAATTTGCAACCAGCTAGTCCTCTTCCTTGGTTTGTCTCCCCTTTTTATCTGTTGGTTGTTGGCTTTCTTTTCCATTCTGTATTTTCTATCTGACTCTGTACACTGTATAAAGCAGTTTTTTCTTGTCTGTTTATCTTTCTTCGACTGGAATTTACAATAAAACAGAAACAAACCCTGAAACGTTAGTGATGGATGGAAGCCATTGTGGTTTGGAAAGTCCGGTCCCGTGTGTCTGATATCCAGGTACTAGGCTCGAAAAGCCAATACAAACATAAACCCACTTTGGTTCTTCCCCTTCACCTGTCCTTCTCTTTCTGCCTCTCTCAAGCCCCCTCCCTACTCCCCCACCCCGTTTGGCTGGCTCTTTGTTCAGATCTCGGAAAAGTCTAGGTGGCTTCTTTCAATTTCCAGGCCTGGGAGTCTGAGCCAGTCCCCACTCCCCACCCCCCAAGACGGATACACATGGTAATGAAGTTCAAGATTCATGTGGGGTTTTGTCTTCCTAAATGCACTTTCACAGAATAGCCATCTATTGATACCTAGGGTAACTCTAGTCAGATATCACCCCAGATTCCGCTGGGAGCTTGAAGATTACATCAATTAAAATATAATACTTTGCTTTATTTCTTTTAATTGCTTTGCAAGGCCCCAACCGTCACAGGATCCCCACCTCAGAACCCAGGTGGGGTGTAAGTTGAGCGTTTAGATGGCCGAAAATCTTTTGGCTTCCTCTAATCCACTGCTCATATGAGAATATTCATCCTGGGAGCTTGCCAACCAGCCCTCTTATTGGTTAGGTGAGACTGAAATATCATGATAACCAATCCACCTGGGGCCACTCTGTGAAAGTTTATTAGTTTTGGATTCCAAGGAGTTTCATTTTCTTTTGGAATCCAAGGGGGACTTCCCCATGGTGTAGGAGTCAAGTACAGGAGGCTAAAAAGTAGGCGGGGCAATTTCAGAAATGGCAGATTGGCGAATTGAGGGAAGCCTGAGAGAGCCATTTGTGGCCCTCCCACCAATGGGGTGTTCCCGGCAAGGTAAAATAGTCTGGAAATGATAAGGGAGATTTGATTCCCGGACTGGCTGTCTGCTCTCTTGGGGTAATAACAAAGAGGCCTGTTCGGGAAATTCAGAGAAGGAATCCTTTCATAAAGATTTTGCTTAAGGCTAGTGCTACCTATGGGGCTTTCTCAAAGAGAGAAACTAAAGCTTTAGCTGTGTTAAGCTGTGAGTAATTCCCTTGCCTTTCAGTGGAAGATGACTATCTCCACGGCCAAACGTAGAGTGCCCTCAAGGGCTGACCACCTGGTCATCTGTACCTCCAAGATGGTCACTGACTTGCTTTCAAAAGACCTTTCTCATAGGAGAAAAATCATGACTGAAGTGGTCAACAGCCTTGTTGTTATTTGAGATCAATCAAGCAGGAGAAGTTTTGCTACTATTGTTAGTATGTTATTGGTCAACATTTAAACTCACGCTAATCCCCAAATCTGAAGAATGAATGAGAAAATAAATAATACCATTAGAAAAATAGCAGAATTAGTGCCAAGAACATGAAAGAAAGAACTCTACAAAGGCAATAAAGTGGACAACAGCCTCTTTGATCAGAAATGGCAGAAAAGTTGAGGTCCCAAGAAGGGGTATAAAGAAATTGGGTGCATAATACAGCCATGTGTAAGCTAAGTGTATGCATATAAATATTTCACTGGCTGGAATTTACTGAAGCATGTTGGGAAATCAGTGCATTATGACTCATGTGGCAATTGGAGACTTGGCCTAAGAACAGGTCAAACCAGGTACAGTCAATATTACAGAGCATGGAGGTGAAATACATCAGTGCAAAGATCTTCCTGCTGGAAAATTGGCTAAAGAATCCTGCCCTCTCCGGTATTCCTTGTGCCCAATTTAATGTTGTCTCCTGGCTATGTCGGGGAGTAGGTACTCAAAGATTGCTCAGCCTACTGAGACTTTTTCATAGATTTGTGAGTAACCTGGAGAGGGTAATTTCCTTAGCACCTAGTACCAAATTAAATTCTGAGGGAAATAACAAATAAGTAGAAACAACCATCTGTACTCTGCCCAGAAGGACAAAACTTACCTGTAAGAAATAGTGGGAACCCTCCCTACACACACACACACACACACAAATAGCAAAGCACTAGAGTTTGGAATATTAACAACGTTGAAATTTAGAGGAGTTCAAGATTCTAGGTAGTTGAGAGAGCAAAGGAAGTCTTAGTATAGAAAACAAGACTAGTTGTGTCTTTGAGTTGTAAATTTTGTTTTCTTTAATGTCTGGGAAAACAAGATTTTGCTTATCACCCTTGGAATGCAATATGGTTAATTCATGTTGATGAATTCAGCACTCCTCTGATAAAAGGTACATTGTTGTTGCCGCTGTTTTGTTTTCACCCACAGCATTTTGAGGAGTCCTGTTTGCTGGCAACACTATTTAGAGATTCTCACGACTGTCTCATGACTAAGTTGTTTTAGCGGAATTAGCTGCAGACACAAACAGCCTCACCCTACAGAATACAGAGACACGGGTGGCACCTGTGGCTCAAGGAGTAGGGTGTCGGCCCCATATACCAGGGGTGGCGGGTTCGAGCCCGGCCTGGCCAAAAACTGTAAAAAACAGAACAAAAAAAACCCCCAGAATACAGAGACACTAGCTGAAAGGGGCCACTGGCTCTTAAAAAAAAAAAAAAATCAAAGAGTTTAAAAATTGGAGGGAAGGAATAAATACAGAACTCAAAGTGCGGGGTCAATGTGAAAATGAACACGGAACACAATGCCCAAATTTCTGATTTTCTGATGTGCAGGAACATTTAAAACTGTCTTCTCAGTCCATTAAACCATCCTCCTCTCCAGGAGACTGCCTGGAAAGTTCTTCTACTCGATTGTTCTGATTAGATTCTTAGTAGCTTTTCCAGTGAAAATAACAGAATGTTCCATTTCTATACTGTCTGTAATTCTATAGTACCAAGTGGGCTAGAAAGCTTTTTAAATCACTAAAACGTGGTCAGATGTGAAGGTCAAAGGAGAGAAGTGACAGGCAGGTAAACAGCACAGCCTGGCATTACCCAGAGACCACGTGTGCCCACGGCCCGAAGGTGGTGACAGGACTTTAGAACTAGCTGAGAGAGAGTACAATAAAAAATTGTTCTGTGTAGAGCAGAAGTTATTTTTCTTTGCTGCTTTTTCTTTTCTTTTTTATATAAGCTACACTGGTGTGTGTGGTAGGGGTTGTGTGCCTGGTAGCAGTTTACCACAGACCTGTGGGTTCCTGTCTCTGTGTGAGTGTGTGAATATGGTGTGTGTGTGAGGTGAGTGTGCATGTGAGTGTAAGGCATGTGTGTGTGTGTGTAACAGTTTCACACAGACCTGGGGGTTCTTCTCAGGAAGAAGAGTGTGGAGTGTGTGGCGTGTAGAGTGTGTGGTGTGTGGAGTGTGTGTGTGAGCTTCAGTGTGTGAGAGTGTGAGTGTGTAAGAGTGTGTGGAGTGTGTGGTGTGGGGTATGTGAATGTGTGGTATGTGTGAGGTGAATGTGTGAGTGGAAGGTGTGTGTGTGTAGCAGTTTAGCACAGACCTGCATGCTCCTGTCAGTGTATAGGGGTGGTGTGTGTGAGTGTGTGGGAGGTGTGTAAGAGTATGTGTGGAAATGTGTGTGTGAGAGTGAGTGGTGTATGAGACTGTGTATGAGAGTGTGTGTGGAGTATGTGGGGTGTATGAGAGTGTGTGTGTAGTGTGTGGGGTATATGTGGAGTGTGTGGTGTGAGTGGAATGTGTGGTGTGTGAGTGTGAGTGGAGTATGTGGTGTGTGTGTGAGAGTGTGAGTGGAGTGTGTGGTATGTGTGAGTGTGTATGAGAGTGTGGGTGGAGTGTGTGGAGTATATGTGGAGTGTGTGTGTGTGACAGTGTGAGTGGAGTGTGTGTTTGTGAGTGTGAGTGGAGTGTGTGGTGTGTGAGTGTGAGGAGTGTGTGGTGTGTGTGAGTGTGAGTGGAGTGTGTAGTGTGTGTGTGAGAGTGTGAGTAGAGTGTGTTGTGTGTATGAGTGTGTATGAGAGTGTGTGTGGAGTGTGAGTAGAGTGTGTGGTGTGGGTGTGTTTGAGAGTGTGTGTGGAGTGTGTAGGGTGTGAGAGTGTGAGTGGAGTGTGTGGTTTGTGTGAGTGTGAATGGAGTGTGTGGTGTGTGTGAGTGTGAGTGGAGTGTGTGGTGTGTATGAGTGTGTATAGAGTGTGTGTGGAGTGTGAGTAGAGTGTGTGGTGTGGGTGAGTGTGTATGAGAGTGTGTATGGAGTGTGAGTAGAGTGTGTGGTGTGGGTGAGTGTGTATGAGAGTGTGTGTAGGGTGTGTGGAGTGTGTGCGGTGTGTGAGTGTGAGTGGAGTGTGTGGTGTGTGTGGAGTGAGTGTGTATGAGAGTGTGTGTGGTATGTGAGTGTGTGTGGATGTGTGGTGTGTGCACGCATGAGCATGTGGGAAGGGTGTGAGCGTGTGTCGTGTGGAGCCGTCTGGCACAGACCTGCCGTGTCTGTGAGCGCTCCTCTTGTCCATTTCGAAAGACAGAAGACCCTTCCCATCATCACTTGAGCCTTTCTCTGCGCTTCTAGGTACATTCTTGGTCTTCTGGCTTTGACAGGCTTAGTTCTCACTGAACAGTCTTGACATCATTTATTTCTAAGTCAGACATATACGTGGACGCATGGGGTAAATGGTGTTTTTCCCCATTCCCAGTTGAGCAATAACACACCTGAGCTGACTTCTCAAAACCCGTTCCCCTCCTTCCCCATCAGCTGCAAAACCAAATATCTCTTGCATTAATAAGCGACCGAACGGTTGTGCCTCCACCGTGATTGAACACAGCCACTGAGCACAAGGATAGTGCGGGCTGACTTTCACTTACACTCCATACCCGTTAACAGCCCAGTGCATGTTAGACAGAAAATAATTTTCAAAAATAGACAATGACATAATCAAAATTTGTGTGGTTAGGTTGGCTAATAAAGTACAGAATCCAGAAACATCCTTATTCAGCTAGCCTGTCCTTTGTTCTGAGTAAAACAGCAGATGGCTGAGGCTGCCATTGTCTTCAGAGGTCGCAAGGCACTCTGTGACCTGGCCTGCCATCTTTCCACCTCCTCCTGACACTTTGCTCCCCTCCCTTGCACCCCGTTTTGCAGTCAAGCCATACCCTTTACACCTCTGTATTTGTCCTATTTAGCCTATGCTTTTCTTCTAGAACTTTCCTCTGGCAGGTCTCCCCTCCTAGAATGTTTTTTCCATTCAGCTCCCCACTACCAATTTAAATACCATCTCCCTGTGAACAAGGGAGCAGGAAAAACCTCTTCCTGTCCCGAACACTCTCAGCCTTTCTTTGTGGCCCTTGTCACTTTCTACATTGGATTACAAGTGACATGTGTGCTGATCACCTTCCTCCTGCCCACCAGAGTAAGGCCTTCAAAGTGCAGAGAAAATGCCTTTTTCATATGTTATCTTTCACAGCACGTAGGATTCCTGGCACCTATTTGGTTGCCATGAATGAATGAGGCAAATTCAGCTCAGAGCGAATGTACATGAAAATGCTGCAGGTGTGAGACCGAGTGGCAGGGCTATGCTAATCCACCCTTGATTGAAAGCAACCGTGCAAAGAACAACTTAATAATTTATACCGGGCAAAAATATGACTTCATTTGTTTTACTGGGCATGAACCTAGTGGGGGAGACAAAGTTGATAATATATGTAGACTGGAAGAGAGTCGGCTCCAGCTGGTAGGGATGAGGGAACATTTCCTTCCAGCTGTCTCCACGCCTTCTGTGCAGGTTAGAAGGATTCAGCCTCCTGACTCCTGAGCTCGCTTTGGAAAAATCAATCAGCCTTCTTCTTCCCCTCTTTGCTATCTCCGAAAAGTGACTTGTGCTCCAAAATGAAATTACCAAAATGTGGTGCCTCAGGTATCCATTTCAACGTAAGCTCAGTAAAGCGGTGCTTGGCTCAGAACAAATGCAGTCTTCTTTACCAGAAGAATCCAAATAAACCCTCAGTGTCCTCCTTACTTGCCAGAAGAAACAGACAAATTTCCTCTTGACAATTTAGTTTGTTTTTAAAAACTGAAAACATCATCACGGTTTGAAGGGCAACGGATTACAGCTCTAACATTTGGAGTGATTACCGGACTGGGAAGTCTAGCCAGTTTTGAAAAGTTCAAAAAAGATACTGCTGTTTTCCTAAGTGTTAGTATTTAGATCATAGAAAAAGAAGAGGCACTAGGGGAAGGGACCAGCAGTTCTTCAGTATTGCTGACTTGCCAAAAATACGTGTTTGTTTAATCCTCGTGATAAGACCCATGAGTTAAATTCTGTTATCTTCATGAGAGAAAATGAAGGGGTTTGGAAGGGAAATACCGTGCCCAGAGTTTCAAGAAGAAGACCAAAGGTTCAAACCCAGTGCTGTTTCCATTGCCAAATTATTTTCCATTGCATCACATCACCTGATCCTTTCTGGGGCAGGGTTGGCGGGGAGGGAGGGAGAGGGTTGTTCCAAAAAGAGTTGAACCGAGGCAAGGTGTTCCATGTGCTTGATTTTTATTAGCTAGGGCTCTCATTTTTTCTTTTTAAAGCGGAAAAATCACTTTGATCCTATGATTTTGCTCATTCCTAATGTTTTACATTAGTTTTTGAAACAAACTACTTTCATAAATGCTCCATGAGAGATACTAAGTATACTGCTTAACACATAGACTTTTACTAAAAGAATTGTTAAGTTCTCTGACAATGTTTCTTATTATTAATAGCAATGAGGGTTTACAGTTTTAGTGCAGCGCAGATCAACTAACCCGAACAGTCATTTAGTTGAGACAAGCTTCCAGTTGTTCTGATTTTTTTCCCAGAGAAAGAAGGTCCAGTTCAGTGATCTGAGATAACAATTTAACAGGATAATTATATATTATATAAAGCGCTTACAGAGCTACAAGTTGGCCACATAGACTACTAGTCCTCTAGCTGGCCGTTGCTCCATTTCATTTAATGGGTCAGTCCCCTCCTGTTAGGACCATCCCCATGCCATTGTGACTAAAAAGGCAACTCTATCGATTCAAATCAATAAACCTTTATCAGATGCTCTGGTTGTGTTGGTGGGAAGAGAGGTTTCTGGGTATGTCTGTGGGGTACAAAGATGGATGAAATCATGTGGTCATGGCAGTGGGCTTTTTATTCTGTGTAGCCCTTAGAACTACTAAATAAGAGTGCATATTTCTGAGATACAGAGTACAGATCAATGGAAGGAAGAACTTTTTATTTTGGGGACAGAGTCTCACTATGTCACCCTAGGTAGACAGCCGTAGCTTCACAGCCCACAGCAACCACAAACTCTTGATTCTCTTGCCTCGGCCTCCCAAGTAGCTGGGACTACAGGTGCCTGCCTCAATGCCACCTATTTTTTGGTTGCAGTTGTCGTTGTTTAGCAGGCCCAGGACGGGCTTGAACCCATCAGCCTCGGTGTATGTGGCCGCTGCCCTACTCACTGAGCTACGGGCGCCGAGCAGAAACGAAGAACTTTTTAACAAAGCAATGAGTTCCCCACCTCTGTAAGTATGCAAGTTCATGTTCTCAGAGATACCTTAACAAATTAAGAATATCAGAGAGAATTCTTATGTATTTTATGGAAACTCAGGCTAGATGACGTGTGATGATGATGATTGTATATGAGTGATATAATAATAATACTATATAATAGCAGCTATATTTTATTCAGTTTTTAATAATTCCCGCATAATATGCTCTGTTTTATATATCTTATTTTTATATTCCCAACAGGTAGATATTATTTTCCTTATGTTACAGAAAAGGAAATGATTTTACTTTATCAGCATCAATTTAAAAGTCTATGGTGGAACTAGGATTTGAACTCAGCTGCCTGGCTCCAAAATCCCTACTATTTTTTAGTTTAAAGTCCTTTTCAAACCAGCCTGGAGATCCTCTGATTACCAGGCATGGCTCCTGCCTTCAGAGTCCCATTTAAAAGAAAAGACGAACTATAATGCAAAGGGGAAATACTATATAACACAAAAATATTATCTTGTTAAAGGTATTAATACCATACAGTTCTAAAATAACAAAAGAAATTTAATGATGAAAAGTATGACTACGAAGGCATACTAGGAAATTATATAATCAACCATCAAACTTTAAATCACAAGTATTTATTATGATATAGTAAAAAAGTGTTCCTTCAATGCCTACTATATATACATTTTTTGTCATACATACCGAAGGCACTTAAAATTGAAGGAACTCACTTTCTGAATCAAATGTTTGGTCCTTGAATCTTAATTTGGTTTTGTGATATTTCTGCTATAGTATTAGTACTTAACTTACGGTTAAAGGTTTGTTTTTCCCATTAATAAGGTAATACTCATATGCTACAGAAAATGTGAAAAATCCAAAAAGTAGAAGAAAAATCTCCACATGTCAGTACCTACAAACTCTATTAAAATTTTGTTTTCTAGTCATTTTTGTGATTTTGATTCATTGTTCTTACTGCAGGCCACTGCCTTATTATTTAACTTCCTCTCCATGCAAACCAAGCTTATCCAAGAAGATTCTGAGCTACTGGGAGGCAGAAATTCGGTAGCACACTTCTTTGGAGCCCATGCTGCACCAAAAAAAGAAAAAAGAAAATAAGCCTTGCTAAGTGTAGTAGGTGCTAGCATAATTCATGGATTAATGAATTAATTGCTGACTTATTTATCAACAAAAAAAATGTAAAGCAAGGTGTTTCCCATGAAGCATTTAGAATCTGTTTTGAAAGTCAAGTCTAGCTGTGTGAAGCATTCTAACCCAGCAGTGTATGATTAAACGCTAACTGGGGGATTGTAGGATACTCCTTAGAAGAAGTGGTATGCGGTGAGGAAAGATGACTTGGGAAAGACATGCCTGAAGAATTTGAGATTATTTTTTCCTAACCATCCAATAAACCCCCAATAGAAATGGGCTCGTCTATCTCAAGTCAGTTTCCATTCTTCTACCCGGTGCCAAGCGGTCTCTCCCCTGCCTGTCTCAGAGGACCCACTGTATTCTATACAGAGAGAAACCAGAGCTCTCGCTCTTCACAAGGGGAATTACCCAGCTAGTGTTTCCTCTCAGCTCTGGGACAAGGAGGGAATTCTAGGCTACACGGTCATGCTCTGGATATCTTTCTCCAGTGGTAAACTTACTAGAAAGGGGCTTTAAAACTTTGTATAGTTCTCTCCCTTTTAAGTTTGAGTCTGCTCGGGTGGAAGTGCTGAAACAGTACTCTCCACTGCTGGTTATCTGATAACTGTGGTCTCGGGGCCCCCATTGTACAGTTTGTGTTGAAGCATTCTGGAGCTGGGTAACTTGCTTTGGCTCTGCTGGGCAGCATGTGAGTGACACTGCAGGGACCTGGGGGCTTTTCAGATGGCCTGCATTTGACTAATAGTGCCCAGCTGATCAATAGGGCCATAGCAATCAGGTGGATGTAAGCAAGGCTGGATTTGAAGGATTTTCAAGTAATCCTATTGGAGAATTACCCTGAGTATAAAGAAAAAAATAACACCCAGCCACATTTGGCACACTCCAGCTAAGGCAGTGGCAGTTTGTCAGATGGGATGTCCGCCCCTTTAACAGCTCTTTTAATTCCAAATGAAATGAAAATTCCCTTCTTAGTAGTCATTAACGCTCCAATTTTATTTCTTATTATTAAACCATGAAGTTGGCCAAAACATTTAAATTACACAAAATGAAGAGATTTATGAACAAATTGGAGTCTAGGTGAAAAACTGAAGCCTAATCTCCAAAGATTAAGAAAGACGTAATAATCAAACTCTGGCAGGGAGGCGGGGGGGGGGGGGAGTAACTCTCAGAGTAAACAGGAGGAAATGTTCTTTCTTATTTCTCCCAAAGAACTAGCTCTTTAAAATTGAGTTTTGAGATGATCATTTCATGCTTGGTAATATCCACATGATTTGAGAAATGTTGGATAAGACTTAAATGGTATTTTAGTCTCCATGTAGAACTAGAGAAATATGTCAGATTGATAGCCCTAAGCAGCCAACAGCCTCCTATGGAGAAAGAACACAGTGATGAGAACAGCTTGATTTATTTCAGCTCCCTCTTGCCCTTAAGACAGAACCTTGCTAGGTGGGCAGCTAGTGGGTCAGAGATTAAACTTGTTTGATCTTCAGTTTCTCCACTGAGGCTGTCATGCCCGAGGGAAGGATGTTTCCAGCTAGCAGAGTGTCCAACGGTGAGGCACAGGGCTAAGGCCCGGTTCGCCTTCCTTATCAGAGGCTGCCTTCTTCCTGGAGAAGAAAGCTGTTGCATGGGCAAATTGGAATTGGTAACTGAGACATGAAAGGTTCCGTAGTTGCCACCCAAGCCACCAGCCATTGAAGGCATTTTAATTTAAGACCAAAGGGTATCAAGGACATTCATAATCCTAAGTTTCTTTTGGTTGCGAGGAGAGGAAGTTGCCTATGGGCGGGTGAGGACATTAATTGTTCCTGACTTTCATATAAAAATCCATTCACTTCAAATTGAACACCGATGCTTTCCCTGAAGTATGATCTGGAGGTTAGTTTTAATTCCTGCAAAATTCCACTGTCCCCAGATACTGCATCTCCCCATATACTTGGTGTGGTACCTGAAATTGCCAACAGCAGACTGATTTCTTTGGGTTAAGTAGGTATACATGTAACATTCAGTTAATCATCATAAGTCAGTTGTTACCTGATAGCAGAGACAATGTGACAAAGGAAAGGTCAACACTTATGGAGGGTTACACAAGGCCTGGTGCCAGAAGACCAGCCCCAAGAATCCTGGGGCCCATGGGCTGTGGAGCCCTCAGGTGCTGCGGGAAAGTTGTTCCCAAGACACAGGTACAAAGTAGGGCGGTGGGAAGGAAGGGAACTTACGTTTCTTTCATGTCTATTTATGTTGCAGACATAAAATGTCCACTTTTGCTTAAGTTATCATATAAGTTCCTCATGATTAACTCTCCAAAGTAGTTTTGTTAACCTCAGCTTAAAGCTGAAGTGTTGGAGGCTCAAGAAATTCAAGTATTTTGCTCAAGTTCACGAATGTCTCCTAGCATAGAGGTGAGCTCAAGTTTGCCAAGCTTCAAAGATGCTACTCTTTCTTCAACATCACACTGACTCCCTGGAAAGGAAGGAATAAGGGGATAATTTCACAGTAGAGTCAGCTAGGACTCATTCCACAGCCACAGCCTATGTGGGAACTTATAAGGGTGCGAATCCTCAGTTTCTCTTAATGAAATCTTCCAAGATTGCAATAGAGGTAGGATCTACATTGGACTGGATTTGATAACCCTAGATTTCCCTCAAGACTCATCTTCCCCGTGGAATCTTGTCACAAATCACAGTTTCCATCTTTGTTTCTGATGTCACTTTTGCTCATTTGCAAGTGGGAGTCAAGTGGATTTAAGACTTTTTCCTTAATTCTCTGTAGCAGAGCTGCCACAAGGCTCAAATGGTGAAGCAAGGTTTAACTAAAAGGTTCAGAGATAACAAAGGGAAAATAAAAACAGTAAAAGGTAAGTAATTGGGCTCAGGAGTGGTGACTGCCCTCCAGAGCATCGCCCATCTCATAGAGCACCCTAATAGTCACCTCTCTGCCTAGCTTCCAGCCTCCTGTGTCGCAGAGGCCAAAGCTGCTATCCCAAGCAACTGAGAACATCTTAAAGCATATTTATGTTTCTGGAGGTTCAGGACACTGTCTAACGCAGCGGTTCTCAACCTATGGGTCGTGACCCCTTTGTAACAATGAAAATACATCACGGCATTAGGAAGTTTGAGAACCACCAGTCTACAGCCATCAAATTTTAAGCAACTTCTTTCTCCCTGCAAATCGGTGCCAGTCTTGATTTATTTATTGTTGGGTAGCAGCAAATGCACAACCCAATCTGAATAGAAAAAGGTGTGTAGCATGGGAAAAGAGAAAGAACTTTTTATAATTTTTCAAAATATGAATACCAGTAATTCACTTGCCTTTGAACTATGAGTGCTCGAAGCTTTGGTAATAACTGATTTCCTTTACTGTAGTCAATAGAACATCATTGAATAAGTTCTTCTCATGAATTATCTACTTCATTTAAAATGAGACTATGTTCTTGTTCAGAAAGCGAAGCTACCGAGTTATCTTTTTTCCCAACACTTGAAGACGTTCAAAACAATAAGGAAATGATATTTTATACCCATCAGGTAGGCTAAATAAATACGTAAAAATTTGATAGTACCAAGAGCTGGTAAGAAGGGGGGATATAGGAAACTCTCAGACATCTGCTGTAAACTGGACAGTAATTTGATAATATCTAGGAAAGGTAAAGGGAGAAATCCTCTGTGCACCACCAATCCCATATCTTGGCATATACTCTGGAAAAATTCTTACAGATGTTCACAAGGAGGCATGAACGGGATCATTCACTGCAGCTGTTTATAATAGCAAAACAGATAAAACAAAAATAGAAAACACCCTGGAAACAATTTAAAGGTGTGCCAATAAAGGGAATTTTTTTTAAAAAAATCAATATAATGTAATAATTCACAGCAGTAAAAGTGACTAAACCAGCTCTACATATTTCCATATGGATAAGTCTTTACAATATAAGTGAAAACCCCAGAAGCTCAGGTGAGCTCCACTGTCACTCAAGTTTAATCATTGACCAGAGAAAACACTTGCTCAACCATTCTTTCAAAGCAGTGTACTTAATTATACAAACATGGCCTCAGGTAGGCATTGTAAGAGGCTGAACTACTGATTTTAGGTGAGCAAAAAAAGCTTTTCTTTAAGAGGCTCCTGACTTGAAAGAGAGAGCCACTCCTAACACTGATGAACAGAAACAGAAGCCAGCAGGAAAACAAACCAAGAAACAACTCCCCATCACAAATGCATACAAGGAGCAGTAACCTAGTTCAAGGCCTGCAGGTGAGTGGTTTTTAATGAGAATGTCTCAGTCAACAGAAATCTGGACTCAAGAACTCAGATTGCACTGTTGTTACCAACAGAGAAAAAGGATAGAGAAGTGTTTTGTTTTGTTTTGTTTTTCTACTCAAGTATTAAATCTACTCAGGATTAACAGACTAATTTTTTTCCCCAA
Source organism: Perodicticus potto (assembly GCA_963574655.1). Lineage (NCBI taxonomy): Eukaryota > Metazoa > Chordata > Mammalia > Primates > Lorisidae > Perodicticus > Perodicticus potto. Next base: position 15,109 of record CAUYRH010015420.1, on the reverse strand, counting down.
ATGATGTTTAGGCCTATGTGCCATTTGAAAGGGAGTCATCTAAAATAGAAAGTGATTGTAAGAAGCCAGGTGGAGGGAGGTGGGGGAGCCGGGGTGAGGGTTATCTGCTAATTAAATTGTAGAAATACAGAGATACAGCAGTGGCATGGGATAATGGGAAGTCAGGACTCAGCCCGTTCTGCTTCTACCACTTCTGAGCTGGTGATTCTTTGGGCACTTTCTTTAATAGCTCTAATCTCCAATTGAAAAATAAAAATACTTGGCTCGGTGCCTATAGCTCAGGTGCCTAGGGCACCGGCCACATACACCGGTGCTGGTGAGTTCAAACCCAGCCTGGGCCTGCTAAACAACAATGACAACTACAAAAAAAAAATAGCCGGCCGTTGTGGTGGGCACCTGTAGTCCCAGCTACTTGGGAGGCTGAGGCAAGAGAATTGCTTAAGCCCAAGAGTTTGAAGTTGCTGTGAGCTATAACGCCATGGCACTCTACCAAGGGTGACATAATGAGATTCTGTCTCAAAAAAAAAAAAAATAAATAGAAAATAAATACAAAAGAACCTCTTGCAGTGTTGCTGGGAGAATTCACATATGTCAAGTTCATGTGTAAAGGGCTTGCTGAATAAGTGCCTGAGAAACAGTAGAGATTATGGTGATGATGATTAAACTTTTCCAGGCTGTTATTAGCTGCATCCTCCTTCCAAAATATTTATGGTACTCACGGGAAAGAAATAGAAAACTCTACAAACTCATCAAAAGTTGTCTGTAAAGCATTTAGTTGGCAAACTGTAACTGCTTGTACTCAGATGATAACTAGCCGGTCTATTTTGTTAATATCATTTCTGTTTTCAATTTACTTTATTGTTTGTATATTGATCATCAGAGAGCTGATTATATGAACTGCATTATACTGAACCCCTGCAGAATTATTCTTACAGCGTTACCCTTTGGGGGGTTGCTATTAGCTGAGATGAAGCCCAGTGAAAGTCACCAGCTCCGTCGTCAAGAACGTTTTTGACTATGAGGTTCACTGCATCCTGCAGTGTCCATCCACAGATCTCTAGGGAAAAATTTCTATCTGATTTTGGAGCTGAAAATAGCTAAAAATCCCTTCAGCAATGGGTTTTATCCTGCAGATACTGGGAACTGACAAGGTTCTTTTTGCTTTTGAATCAATATCTGGAGAGCTAAATTTGAAGTCCATCTGTAAAATGCGTGTGTCATCCTTGTGTGCATTTTTTAACCTTCACTCTGGGGTCCCTTTTGTTCCTGCCCTTGTGGTTTTTTTATTTCCTTTCATCTTACTTTCAGCTAGAAAAACACGTATACATAGATGCACAGATACATCTACTTACATCTGTACCATATAATGTTCCATACTAATTTATAAAAGAAATTATACAAACATGTTGTCACTCCAGGTGGCCAAGACTAGATTAATATAGAGCCGACCAGTCTAAAGTTTTGGTTCTCCCATAAAACCCTTATAGACACACGTTTAAATGCAGCTTTTACAAAGGCAATTAAGTTCTTAACGCTCAACTAGATTCTGAGAAAGTGTTTTTTCCACCCTGTCATTTATAATATACTGTTGCAACTTAGGAATTGAGGTATTAAAGTGCTGCTTGAGACATGCTGGGAAACTCTGGAAAACAACTTGCTAAACGAAGAACAGTTCAAGAAAGCAATTTTATGTTCCATTTTCCTGGTGGGATCCTATCTGGGATGGGGTAGCACTGTTTATGTGTAAACAAAAGACTACTTTGTATGCTGCAAAAAAAGACAAAAGCAACTCCAATTGGAGACATTAAGTGGTGGCCCTCAGGAGGTAATGAATGAATGGGGCAGAGAAATGAATGGGGCAGAGAGTCAAAACCTCATACTTCTTCCATCCTTTTTATCTTTATGCTTGAAGAACCACTGCAACACTTTTTGCCTTCCTTTTGCTCTCTGGTGTGTCTGCTTTTTTTAGAAAAAGAATTATATATATTAAGCCTTGCTCTGGGTTCAAGGGTATAGCTTAACTCACTCAAATCATGTCCCTGGTCCCTGACGGACAGAAATGCACATACCTCAACATTACGACCAGCGACAGGGTGAGGGGGCCTCAGTTCTGAACCAGGTGCACCTCCCCCTTTCAGGAAAGGCACGCTGGTCTCCCCTAGCCAGCGTCTGTTTCGCTTCATAATTCTTTGGATAATTTGGTCACAATTGACTTTTCGCAATTGTTTTTAGGCCAAATCCTGGTGAGGTGCTGTGAAGATGGATGCAATTTCATGAGGAAAGGATATTCATTTTTTTAGCCTAAAAGAGAGGTGAGCAAAGGTTCCTTCTTTCACACCTCATTTTCTTCAAAATGCTGAATTGACTTTTTTTAAAAAATTGTACAATTAATGAAGTAAAAGGGAGAGCATGGTCTTGTGAAGGAGGGGTCTATGGGGAAGTTTCTCAGGAATTTGTAGGAATAGGATTAGCCGCCATAAAGTAGGACACAGTAGTCCCCATTTTTATCCCTAAAAAAATATCTAGCCTGTGGCAGGTGCGTTCTTCCTTACTTCTTTCGGAATACATTGCCCTGAGGATCGCAATACAGCCTCATGGCTAAGAGACAGGCTCTGGAGTCAGGCTCCTGGATTCAAACTCCAACCCTTCCACGTTCCACAAATTGCTGTGCATAATTGCACTAAGCCTCATTTTTCTCATCTGTAAAATGGGAATGATACGAAGAGTACCTACCTAAGTGCTTTACGGGGATTATGTTATTTAATCCTTATTACCACCTGAAGCAGCTACTCTTATGATCCTCTGTGTGCTTTAATTCCAGCATTTTCTTACCTTGCTGGCAATAAGAACATCAACTTCTCATATCACAAAATTCCCAGCAACCTGTTTCAAAGTTTCATGTGTGGGAAAACATATTGATCTTTCTCTTATTTGTTCACTGTATGCGTATTTACAGAGTGCTTATCTGAGCCACTTGTCTACAGAGATAGAGATGTGTATATTTTAGAGATCGACAACATTTGGCAGAGTCGAAACCAAACTTCATGTTAGTAATTGGTGTGGAAAGTGACTCTGTTTACTAAAATGGGGAAGATGAGATTGTGAGGAGCTGAAGGAAGGGGGATGAGAGGTCCCACTGGGGCCTGTTAAATTTGAGATGTTTAGGGACCATCTCAATGGAAATATTAAATAGGCAGTTGGATATGCAAACCTGGTAGCCCACAGATGTCCAGGCAGGTGATTTAGAATTCATCCTGCAGATGTTATTTTAAAACAGGGCAATATATGGCAAGACCTAGGGAGAAACCAGACAGAGAAAAGAAAGAGGTCTTAAAATTGAACCCTAAGCAACTCTAACATTTGGAAGTAGGATTCAGGAGGATGAGCTAGTTAAACAGACTAAGAAACAGCAGTCAGTGTAAAGGGGGAAACCCGGAAACAAATGATGTCCCAGGGGCCAAAGCCAAGGGCAGGGTTAAGCGAACCCATTCATAAATGCTACTGAGAACTTAACGTGAAAATAGAGATGTGTCCATTGGCAACCTTTACAAGAACAATTTCAGTGGAGGGTGGTAGAAAAACCAGATTGGAGAAAACTGAAGAGTGAATGGTGAGAGACACAGCAGAGATAACAAGCATAGTGATAATTTTAAAGAAATTTTGTTGAGAAAGGAGCATAAAAATAGAGCAGTAGGGAAAAGGATATAGAATGTGAAGTCAAGAAGCAGGGAAGCTCCACAGCATGCTGTGTCGTGATGAGAATGATCTAGTAGGGAGGAAGAGATTGGTGAAGCATGAAAAGAAGCAGAAAATCAGAGGCTGGAAGTCCTTGAGCAGGTGACAGCAGAAAAAATTCCAGAGCACAAGTGGTAAAACTAATCTTTGATACGTGAAGGGATGCAGCCTCTATTTTAGCAAGTGGAGAAATGGAGGCAAGTGCACAGGGTTGGACAATTACCTTTGTGAACTCATCCTAGAAAAAGTGCTACATACCTCATTGCTGAGTATTACTACGGTCCTCTTGGAAGTGCTCTCCTTTGCCATTGGGTGACTGTAGTGATATTCAGCAATGAGATTTACAGCACTTTTTCTAGGACGAGTTTGAGACCTTAATTGTCTAACCTCAACTTTTTTAGGGAAGCAGTAGGAAGATAAGTAAATTTACACCAATGGTGTTTATTTTTCCTGATGAAGCTGAAATCAGCTCAGCAGGAAAGAAGATGAGGAATATAGGAAGTGTGAGAACTAAGAGAAACATCTTGAAGAGGTCAGGAAATTAAAAAGGGTCAGTAAGAAGAATGGGCAGAACCAAGTGCCTGTTTATAGCTGGAGATGAAATTAAAGCGCTGCCCATCTGCTCAGTTATGTGACTGTCCCTGACAGGTTTCAGCTCCTCTAGTACTGAAACCCATCTGAGGGTTGCCATACAAGATGGACACTGAAATGAAGAGGGCACTTTAGTTGAGGATCTTTGCAAGGAAGTGAGTATATTGCTGAGTCATGGGCATCTAAACTGTATGGCACCTTCTATAGTGACTGGTGTATAATAGACAATGATGAACTAATGAACACCAAACATCGCCCCTTACGTGACTTCCACAATTCATTTATAGTCATCAACAAAGTTGAAAAGTAGAAGTCTTATGAATGGAGAGATTATTTGAAACAGGGACCCAGGTCCTGTAAATTCTTGAGTCTTAACCTGACATAGCCATACACACACAACCAATTCTTTTCTTCCCCTTCATGATTATATTTGCTCTACATACATATCTCACACACACACACACACACACACACACACACACACACACACACATATTTATATATACATGCAAGAAGCAAGGATATTCATTACTTTTGTGAGGTCTTTGCCTTAAATCATTTCCTTGAGGAATCTAGGATTTAATGTAGGTCATATATATAAAAAGTTACTTGTCAGAAGCTATAATAGAGGAACATGTGACTTACTTGGGAGCATAATGGAAAGAACAATTTAATTTTGTCTGGTAGGTGGGGATGTCCTCACACAGAAATTGACATATGAGCTTTGACTTAAAAGACAAAAGGTTTCATTTAGGTCTTGATGTTCAACAGAAACTCACTTAAGAGAATAGAAAGAACTTATAATAACATTTATTGAATGTTTACTATGTGTTAGGCACTAAGAACTTTACATGCTTAAGCTATTTAATCCATGAATAGGTTCTGTTTGATCTCTATTTTTCTGGTTAGGAGTAGAGATGTTGATAACTCTGTTATAAAGTGGTCCATATGGGACTCAAAGCCAGGTCTTCCTGATCCTGAAGCCCAGGAAGAAGGCATAGCCCCAGCAAAGGCCCAGGTAATGTGCAAATGCCTGAGATGCCCATGTAATGGAGAGCATGCGAGGGGTGGGGTAGTGAGATAGGGGTGGGGATGCAAAAACTAGAGGAGTATGGTGGGGACAGGAGTAGGAAGAACAATGGAAGATGAGCCAGAAAAGTCAGTCATGCCCAGTTCAACTATGAGTGGGTTCATTCTCTATTGTGCAGTAAACTACCCCAAACTTAGTTTGCATAAAACACCCTCTCATTATGTTTATTAATGTGAATAACAGGAATTCAGAGAGGACACAGTGGGGTGGCTCATCTCTGCATATAATACCTGAGGCCTCTGCTGAAAGTACTCAAAAGCTGAGGGTGACTTAAAACTGGGGACCAGAAACACATGAAGGCTCATTTTATCCTATGTCTGGTTATCGATGTTAGATGTTGGTTGAGACCGTAGCCAGAGTTCTTGGCCAGGGTTCCTTCACATGACTTCTCCATGTGTCTACATGGGCTTCCTCACAGCATGGTGGCTGAGTTCTAAACACAAGTGCCCTCCCCTCATAAGGCAGTAGTACATGGCATTTTACTTCATTGAGGCAGCACAAAGTCTCATCCAAGTTCAAGAAGAGAGGACATACATCTCATCACTCAATCAGAGTATCAGAATTTGTGGACATTCTCTAAATCTGAGAACCCACAAAAATCAGTGAATGAGGTCATTAAATAAGGAAAAGTTGTTAATGTAATGGAAAACTGGTCCACTAACACTAAGGTGATGTCTATGGTTATATAACTTCTCCATGTGAAATGTATGGAATTGCACCATCAGCTCTTCCAAAGTCCCTCCTGACCTGTTCCTTTTCTCATTTCCTTTTGCCTTTCAGTAGTCTATTTTATTTCCTTTGTGTAAAACGTCATGGGAGGAGAGCCAAGGTTAAAAAATACAGGACTTTAAAAAAAACTTATAGAGAAAAACAGCTATAAAATTCTAACATATAAATAATGAAGTAACATATAACAGGAGAATTTTATATTGGAGAAAGTTATCTTCCCAGTGCCTCAAAAGTTGTCCAAATCTTTTGGACTAACACTGGCTATAATATTTCTAATTGTAAGTAGTGTTATTTCAAAATTGCTACAATTATTTAAAATGACATATTCAAAGAGCTCAATGAAACCACCTAAGGTAGGTGAACAGCTAAACCTCACAAGACAGATGGATACCTATGAGTAGTATTTAATCTTAGTGGCAAGCCAGGCTCACCTAGGACAAGTTCCTGGCTCAGAAGCAGTACTTACTGGGATACAACCTTGTGAGCTAAATGTTTACAGAGAGTGGAGAACAACAGGATATCCAAGCGGCCACATTATTATGAGCCACTGTTTAAATCAGAAAACATTGCTATGAACACTTTGGTTTGGCCTACAAATGGTTCTTTAGAGTTTAGCTCAATAATATAATCACTAGTTCGATTATGTTCCAATATTCGTTTATTCAACCATTATTTTTTACCAAAAACTTTGTCCAATTATTGAACTAGTCCCTGAACGTTGTTAGCAAACTACTGATCCAGAAGTATATCATTTTCAGAAAGATTCCCTATTTTTATCTATATAAAATCTTTTTTTTTTTTTTTTTTTTTTAGATAAAGCCTCACTTTGCTGCCCAGGCTAGAGTGCCATAGCATCTGCCTAGCTCACAGCAATCTCAAACTCCTGGGTTCAAGTGATCCTCCTGCCTCAGCCTCCTGAGTAGATGAGATTACAGGTCCTGGCCGTAATGCCTGACTGATCTTCTAGTTGTAGTAAAGTCAGGGTCTCATTCTTGCTCAGGCTGATTTTGACCTGCTGAGCTCAAAATCAGGAGGAACTCCGGCCCACCTCAGACTCTTTGAATGCTAAGAGTATAAGTGTGAACCACCACACTGCAGGTGTGGTAGCCTTTAATGATTAATCTTTACTTAATAAAGAAAAGTACCTTGGGCGGCACCTATGGCTCAAAGAAGTAGGGCGCCAGCCCCATATGCCGAAGGTGGCGGGTTCAAGCCCAGGCCCGGCTAAAAACTGCAAAAAAAAGAAAAAGTACTTTGAGTTCATATAAAAATATATTTAGAAGCTAGATGAGTAAGTACATGAAAAGTTAAGAGCAATGGTTTAGTCACTATTATTATTAAGCCCAAAATGCTCCCTAAAATTCTCTCAAGCTTACTTATAACCATTCTCACTACATTTCTTGAGCAAAGTCAGATATTAGTAAAACTACCAAAAGAGAAGTAGACATTGTCAACTTCTATTTCTACAACAGAGAACTAGACAGTATTAACTAAGTTTCCATTTGAAGACAATACTAGATGATTTTTTTTTTTTAAATATGCTTGTGGTTATCAGATAACTAATAAAGAAATGAAAAGATCCAAGATTCAAAGGAAGACAAAAACCCAGAGAGGCACTGATGCTGTTTTCCCCTGGTAGTGTCTGCTGATTCAAGAGGCTATCGCGAGATAAGCTAAGCAGTGCTTTTGACAGTCTCCTGGGAGGAGAAAGGCAAAACCAGACACAAAATCTTGTCCAAGCCCTGAAAAGCAAGGCCCTAATAACTCGCCATGTTTTGGTTAGGTTTTAAAAGGCTATTTTTCTACTTCTTAGAAAAAAGGATAAACTAGAAGGAAATGTGCTCACTAATTTTTTTTTCTTTTTGCAGTTTTTGGCTGGGGCTGGGTTTGAACCCGCCACCTCCGGTGCGTGGGGTGGGCGCCCTACTCCTTTGAGCCACAGGGCGCTGCCTAAGCTCACTAATATTTTGAATCCAAATTCAAATAAAGTCTGAAATTGGATTAAGCTATTGCAAGATGATTTGTGCTCCTAATTACCTGTCCAAAGAAAATATAGATCCTCTTAGGCCTCAAATTATTATTATAATATTTAACTTACCATAGATCTCCTATAATCAAAATTAATCAAATGTGTGAAGAGATAAGAAAACATGAAAGAAAACCAAGAGAAGCATGTACAATTGAATCATATCTACAAGGGTTCCAAATAATAAGAGTTGAGACACAGACTTTAAAATAACTATGATTAAAATATTTAAAAAGATAAATGATTGAGAATTTTGGTAGGAAGTCATATAACTCGTAAAATTAAAAGTGTTAAGAACTGAATGGATGAATTGCATAGCAAATGACAGACAGCTGAGGAGAGAACTAATGAACTGGAAGATTAGTTAGAAGAAAATATCTGTAAAAGGCAAATATATGAAAAATTCCTAAGTGAGCATAACAGATATATGAGACATACAGAGAAACTCTTGTATACACATGAACAGAGTCTGAGAAGGAAAGAACAAATGTATCAAAGTAAATTTGAAAATGTAGTTCATAATTTTTTTAAAAACTGATGGCCTTTTAATAGCAAGCTAAAAGATAACAGAATGATATTTTCCAAAGTATTGATTAAAAATAACACCACCAATCTATAATTCTGAATTAATAAAATATCATTTTGAAATACAAATATTAGGTGAAGGCCTGTATTCAAGGCAAATAAAAATGAGAGACAACATCACCGCTAGTCCATTGCTATGAGAAATACCAGAGGGTATTTGTCACACAGAAGGAAAATGATTCTAGAAAGAAGGTTGCAAATGACAGAAAAAATAGAAAGCAATAAAATTAGAGTAATATAAGGATAACAGCAGACCAGGAAGCATTAATGGCTTATTTCCACACAGAAATATAAAACAAAACAACAACAAAAACTGGGAAAAGTGGTTGTTTCTCTTTCTCTTTCTTTCCCTCTCTTTTTCTTTCTCATTTATTTGTTTGCTCTTGCCATTCAAGAAAAGAAGCAGTTTGACCAAACTTTGTAGGCATTCTGAAAACAGCCAAAGGTGACCAAGCAACACTCAATCAAGAAAAAACCATCTTCAAAAGAGTAGGAAAATTTTGTGGCTTTTTACATATCTTTATCCCACCCCCTTCCTGGTGTGGTAGCAACATCTTAGTTTTGACCAGCAGCAAAGCAGTCCCTAGTTCCCCTCCTTGAAACTGAGAGAGCTGAACAGACTTTTTTTGTAACAATTATTTGAAAATAATTGTTACAAAATGGCTGAGGATACCTGAAAGACTGACTCAGTCATCTCTGTCTTGCACAACTCAGAAAACAGATGGGAATACTGGTGGGCACTGCTAGGAAAGGCTATAAAGGGAATGCAAACCCACAGATGCCTGAGGCAAGAGATTCTGGGTGGTGATATATAACTAACCATCTAAAGTCCAGAGGAAAAATACAGACAAGACTCTAGAAAATCAGAACATTCAAAAACTGAATATATGGGAAAGTCACGCACACTCCCAGACAAGATACATTCTCAGAAAAGTCTTGAGCAAACCTTAAGCTTTCATGTGGGACTTATCCTTGTGTTCAGAGCAAATGCAACTAATCTGTGAAGAACTGCCCCAGCACAGAACCAATGATTAAAGACTGGGTGGTGGTTTCTCTTTTTCTCTTTCTTTCTCATTTATTTGTTTGCTCCTGGAATTCAAGAAAATCTCAATCAAAATATAAGCTGAGCATGAATTTAAAAACCCAGAAACTTAAATGAGTACATATGACAAAAAAAATCTTTCCAAAAATAGTTTCCAAACAGACTAGCAAAATCTTCAATAATTAAAACAAAAACAAAAGCAGAAAAGTAGCAACCCTTGGGAAAAGGAAGAACATGATTTCCACATTTACTACATTATAATAATCAAGTGCTCAATTTTCAACAACGCAAAATCACAGGCATACAAAGATACAGGAAAACATGGCTCATTCAAAGGAATAAAATAATTTCACTGTAGCCACCCCAAAGGAAGCCTAGACATTAAACTTACTAGAAAAAGACTTTGAAACCATTGTTTTAAATATGTTCAAAGACCTAAGGGAAAACATGGACGAAGACCTAAAGTAAATCAAGAAAACAATATATGAATAAGATGAGAATATTAACAAAGAAGTAGAAATTACAAAAAGGAACCAAAAAGAAATTCTGGAGCTGAAAAGTACAATAACTGAAAAATTCACTACAGGAGTAAAAGAGCAGGCAGAAGAAAATCAGTGAAGTTAAATTTAGGACAATTGAAATTCTTGAGTGTGAGAAGTAGTGAGAAAAAGAATGAAGGAAAATGAACAAAATTTAAGCCACTTGGTCAAGTGGACCAAGGAATACATTATGGGAGTCCCATACATAGAGGAGAGAAAAGGGCAGAAAGATTATTTAAAGAAATACTGGCCAAAAATGTCCCAAATATGATGATGAATGATATCAACCTAAAAATCCAAGAATCTCTATGACCTCCAAATAAGATAAACATAAAGAGATCAACATCAAGATACATTATAATCAAACTTTCAAAGGTCAAAGACAAAAAGAGAATCCTGAAAGAAAGAAGTGACTCATGGCATACAAATAATCTTCAATAAGATCACTAGATGATTTCTTATCAGAAAGTTTGAAAGTCAGAAGACAATGGGATAACAAATTCAAAGTGTGAAAAGATAATAACCGTCAACCAAGAATGCTATATCTGGTAAAACTGTCCTTGAAAAATGAGAGCAAGATAAGACATTCCCAGATAAACATAAACTGGGGGAGTTTATGACCACTAGACCTGATCTAAAGGAAATGCTATAGGAAGTTCTTTAGGTTGATATGAAAAACAGCTTGGCAGTAGCTCAAGTCATATATGAAGATACAAAGATCTCTGATAAAGTAAATACGTAGAAAAATATAAAAGCCAGTAATATGATAATCTTGGTTTGTAACTCAAGTTTTTATTTTCTATAGGATTTAAAAGTCCAATGCATAAAAATCATAAATCTATGTTAATGGTATAAAGATACAATTTGTGATATTAATAACATAAGTGGGGACAGAGCTGAAAAGGGATAGAGATTTGTATGGAATCTATTTTGTTGGTATCACCTCAAAATAGATTGTCATAATATTAGGATGTTATACACAATCCCTATCATAACCACAAAGAAAGTATCTATAGAATATACACATAAGGACATGAGAAGGGACAAAAATCCTCAACTCAAGATATGTTAACTTAATATTTTTTGACTTTACAATCATGCTAAAGTGAGATGCATTCAGCAGAATCCTTGAATACCCATGTAATCATTCTGTTTTTCACTTTCATTATAGTATTCAATAAATTACATGAGATATTCTATCCTTTATTATAAAATAGGCTTTGTGTTAGACAATTTTGTCCAACTGTAGGCTGATGTAAGTATTTTTGGCACATTTAAGGTAGGCAAGGCTAAGCTAAACTATGATTTTTGGTAGATTAAGTGTATCAAATACATTTTCAACTTATGATATTTTCAATTTACGATGGGTTTATTAGGATGCAGCCTCATCTGTATAAAAGGGCACTAGTAATAGTCATGTACTAACACATTGGATAACTGAAATGAAATGGACAAATTCTTGGAAACATACAACTTACCAAGACTAAATCATGAAGAAACAGAAAATCTCAATAGGCCTATAATTCTAAAGAGATTGAATCAGGAATTGCAAACCTCTCAAACAAAGAAAAAAAACCAGGACCAGATAGAATTGTTTGCTAATTCTACTAAAAACTTGAAGAGTTATACCAATCTTTCTAAAACTCTTCCAAAAAATTTATGAGGGAATACTTCCTAACTTATTCTATGAGACCAGATTGTGCTGACACCAAAACCAGATGAAGATACTGCAAGAAAACACAGACTAATCTTTTATGAATATTGATGCAAAAGTCCTCAATAAAATACTAGTAAACATAATTCAACAGTATATTACAAGTATTATATGCCACAATTGAGTACAACTTTCCCTATCATGCAAGGATGGTTCAACACACGAAAATCAATCAATGTAATTATACCACAGTAATAGAATAAAGGAAAAGATCCATGTGATCATCTCAACTGATTCAGAAAAATGATCTAAAAAAATTCAATACTCTTCAAAACACTCAGAAAACTAGGAATAGAAGAAAACTACCTCAACATAATACAGGATACATATGAAAAAACCTACAGCTTACTTTATATGTACTGGTGAACGACTGAAAGCTTTCCCTCTAAAATCAGGAAGAAGACAAGGATGCTTACTTTTGCCAGTTCTATTCAATATATTATTGGAAGTACCAACTAGAGTTATTAGATTAAAAATAGTGAGAAAAAGAAAAAGACATCTACATTTTAAAGGATGAAGTAAAATCATCTCTGTTTCCGTATGCCATGATCCTATATGTAGAGAACCCAAAAGATTTCCCCTTGAAACTATTAGAACTAAAAAACTCAGCAAAATCATCATGTAAAAATAAGTTGCATTTCATATACTATGAACAATTGGAAAATGAAATCAAGAAAAAAATTCTCTGTATGATAATTTACTTAGGAATAAACTTAATTAAGAGGAAAAAGCTGTACACTGAAACATACAAAACATTACTCAAAGAAATAAAAGAAGACAACGAAAAGATAGGGAACTCAAATATCAACCAAATTAAAAACTTGTATTCACTTTTTGAAACTTTTAAAATGTGGTCATTAGAAAAATTTAAACTGTATATGACTTAACTTGCACCATATTTATATTGGACAATGCTAATCTCCCAACAGAAATGGGTTAATACGTGCACTACAAGTTGAGCACAAGAATGTTCATAGAAGAGTTATTGGTATAGCCAAAAACTGGAAACAACTCAAATGCCCATAATGGTGGGATGGATAAGAAGAGTGTGATATGAAATACTATTTAGCAGCAAGAATGAGTAAACTGCAACTACGTGCAACAAGTAGATGACTCTTCCAGTGTTCAGAAGTCATTTCATTTGATTTAATTTTTATAAAGTTTAAAAACTTGGAGAAATAAGCTTCAATAATTAGAAGTGAGAATATTAACTTTGAGGAAAACGGTGAGTACAGGGATAAAGTGAGGCTTTGGGAAATTGGCAATGTCCAATTGGCAAAAGGGTCGTAGTTACATGGGTGTTTGTGATAATTTATTGAGCTTTACATTTATGTACATTATGTCTACTTTTCTTTAGATATGTTATTCTTCACAATAAAAATATTAAGGGGTTCATATCTGAATTATGGCACCCCCCCAAAATTAAGGGGATTAGTGAGGCTTCTAGCAATATGTTGCAAATGATTTCAATAAATGTAAGACTCCCTTGAAAATTAAGCTTTTTGTCATGATCTATCTATGGGAAATTGCAGAAAAAGCAAAGTAAGAGTTGTTTTTTAAAGACCGTATTCTGCCCAGTTAGGAAATACTATGCTTTTTCAATAATCCTAGGTATGATTCTCCAGTTTAAAATTTTAAATATCTCTGTCCTTTGCTTTGTCACTAAACTTGGTGTGCTAGTCCATTTCCTGAAAAATCTGTTGATAATGTTTACAACAAATAAAGTATAGAATCTATGAATTGCAAAAGTTAAAAGAATCGTCTCTTAAATGTTTTGAGTTAGGATTTCTTTGTGAATCTGGTGGAATCTGTTGCACTTCCTCTTGAAAATGTATATGTGCATGATATACACGATTTAATATATGCAATGCGTTACACATATTTGTGGGGTGGTTCACCATGCAGTTTATTCATCCATGTTATTTGGTAGATAATGGTCTAGGCAGAAAGAGGTCAGAGACACAGCTGATCAATGGAAAAACCAGGACTGGTATTAAAGACTCTTAATTTCCAAACCAATCATGATTCTTTCAAGAGAAGCAGCTACATTTCCCTTCCCCTGTGTTCCCATCTGTGTCCTGTTGCTTTCTACATGGAATGTTCATATAATTCTGTCCTGTTCCTTTTGCCTGTTTTGGAAGAGCCTTCGGCCACAAAGATGACTCCCTTGTGCCCTTTTACAAATAATATCACTACCTGTATTTATGTATATGCATTATTTTTCCAACTACATTGTAGTGATCATGCCATATTTATTGTTTCCCCCAAACCACCTAGCAAAGTACAAAGCACACGATCATGTAAAATGAACGTTTGTCAAATTAAATTTGACATGCGAATATTTGACTGAAACTTCATGACAGAACTATGTCTCATGATTGTGGAGTTATTATGGACTCAGCGTCTGATGTCAGACTGACCTAAATATAAACTTGGCCTCTGCCACTTACTAGCTGTATGTTGCAGGATTTACGACCTCACCTGAGTCTTGTGTGGTAAATCTGAGTGTACCAAATGTATTTCGTAAGGTCATGGCGGGGATTAAAGAAAAAACAGTAACCTATTTAAAATACCTCAAACAGTGTTGGCATAGTAAAAACTCAGAGCAATATTACGATATAAAAGGTTAAGATTATTGTGGAACTTCAGGAAAAACAGGTCAAATATGGTACGTGTTGTAAACTTGTAAGCAATTGGAGCAATCAATTGTACCTGGCTGCCCTCCACTTCCCATAACAATACAGGTTAGAATTGTCCTTGATCTCTAGAAGCTTGTAATCCATGTAGAAGGAAACAAACGGAGCCCTCGCAGCAACACCAGTAAGTTGAAACTTGCACAAGCGAATCAGGAAGGGTGCTATTGGCTGTGTTCCTTTGGAAGTGAAATGACAAGCAAATCAGGAAGGATGCTATTGACTGTGTTTCTTTGGAAGTGAAATATTGGACCATAACACAGTCTGTCTCAAAACTTATGAAATCCCAAAACCAGAGGTGTTGGCGTGGATGTGGAGAAAGGGGAACACTTCTACATTGCTGGTGGGAATGCAAACTAATACAT
>CAUYRH010015419.1:0-18168 GCA_963574655.1 Perodicticus potto | reverse complement strand
CTACTTGGGAGGTGGAGGCAGGAGACTCGCTTGAGCCCAGAAATTGGAGGTTGCTGTGAGCTGTGATGCCACAGCACTCTATCCAGGGTGACAGCTTGAGGCTCTGTCTCAAAAAAAAATAAAATAAAAATAAAGTGTCTTGGCTCAGCACCTGTGGCTCAACGGGCTAAGGTGCCAGTCACGTACACCTGAGCTGACAGGTTTGAATCCAGTCCAGGACCGCCAAACAACAATGACGGCTGCAACCAAAAAATGGCCGGGTGTTGTGGCGGGTGCCTGTAGTTCCAGCTACTTGCGAGGCGGAGGCAAGAGATTCGCTTGAGCCCAGGAGTTGGAGGTTGCTGTGAGCTGTGATGCCACAACACTCTATCTAGGGTGACAGCTTGAGGCTCTGTCTCAAAAAAATAAATAAGTAAATAAAATAAAGTGTCTTTTATCTTGAGCATATTTCTCAGACTACCTCTGTCATTTATATACTGTTTTCATGATTTTTGCCACATTATAGTAAAATCTTAGAGTTATATTATATATATACATACATATATATATACATAAATTCTGAGACATAGTCTCACTTTGTTGTCCTTAGTAGAGTGGTGAGGCTGAGGCAAGAGATTTGCTTAAGCGCAAGAGTTGGAGGTTGCTGTGAGCTGTGAAGCCACAGCACTCTACCGAGGGTGACACAGTGAGACTGTGTCTCAAAAAAAAATTATTACTCAAACTTCATCCTTAAAACATGGAATCAGGAACTTTCTATTATACACATTAAAATACTATATGACCATTACATTTGAAAAGATTTACTCGGGTAGGGGGGGTCCAATTCTGGAAGACAGAGTAAGCACATTCTGCTCAGCCTTGCCCACTGAACGCAGCTGAAAACCTGGACAGAATGCATAGAGCAACAGTGTAAGACTCTGAAAAATAAATAGTAGCAGGTGGATTAGAGAAGACTAGAATTTGAAGTACCATAAATCCAGCTGGAAGTTTTCCCTTTTATTTCTAGTATCTCTGGACTGAACTCAAAGCAACCCAAACATGAAAGTGGGCATCAGGCCTGGACAGAGAGAACTCCAGGATAACTCCTTTTAATTCTGGCAGGAGTGGGAAAAGAAACTTCTAATGCTCAGAGTAAAAGAAACTCTTCTCTTTGAAACATTTTCTCTTTCCTCTCCTGCCTCAAGCAATCTTGTGTTTGTGTTGGTAGTGACAGCAGCAGGGGCCTGTATATGCCTGAAATTGTAAGGGAGTGGAACCTCTATTTAGAGAGGATATAGTCCTCAAAGAGTGAGAAAAACCCCCATCAATTTTTTTCTTTCTCTGTCCCACTGCTGCCTAGCCCCCAAAATATGTGATAGAATATGGTAGTTAAAGCCCCAGCTTTCTGGCTGGCAGACAGAAAAGGGGAGTGCCAAGAAGGTAGAAAGTACTTGGGAGAAAATGGGAAGAGAGGGAACCCTTATTCTACAGGGTGTCCATAAAGAACACTTATTCTACAGGGTGTGTATGCAATTCACAACGTAAAATTATTTTAAATTGCACATGAACTTTATGGAAACTCTGTATTTTATGAGATGAAGTGTTGCCCAACTCTAAAACTGCAAATAAAGCCGATTGAGATCTTTATTTTATTTATTTATTTGTTTGTTTATTTATTTATTTATTTATTTATTTATTTATTTATTTTTTGAGACAGAGTCTCACTCTGTCACCCTTGGTAGAGTGCCATGGCATCACAGCTCACCACAACCTCCAACTCTTGGGCTTCAGTGATTCCTGAGTAGCTGGGACTACAGGCACTGGCCACAATGCCCAGCTATTTTTTTGTTGCAGTTGTCATTGTTTTAGCAGGCTTGGGCCCAGTTGGAACCCACCAGCCTTAATGTATGTGACTGGCATCCTAACCACTGAGCTGCGGCCACCGAGCCTGATTAAGATCTTTAAAAATAGAAAGAGAGAGAAGAATGTGGGAAGGAAACCTCTTAAAGTTGTTTATGAACTCCCAGGCCTGCCTTTAAACAGCATACCAAAGGCTTTGGAATTGAACTGTGAACTAGATCACCACCTGGGTCCTAGACTGGCCACTGGTAGTACTCATGCCAGACAGATCCGAATAGCTCTGCAAAGCTTTGACTGTGTTACTGACATTTAAATTATACCCACAGAAGATTGGTTGGATATTGTGATCTGAATCCCAGTGGGCTGATTGCCTACTAAAATGAAACATTCATTATATGATTTATAGAAGACATTAGCCTCAGAATATTAAAAATGTTCAGAATACAAAATTACTCCACCTACAGAAAACCAGGACAACCTCAATTTATTTGGAAAAGACAACCAATTGATACCATCACTGAGATGACAGCTCTTTCCTACACATGAATTATGCCTTTCCCTTACTTTGTTTGATGAGCCTAGGGCACATCATGCCCACAGCTGGACCAGTGACCATTGCCAGGGGTACCTTGTACTAACTGGCTTAGATCTTTTAGTATACACCTCTTACCTAGTGTTGAGATCAGTTTCTCCTGAACCACATAGCCCTGTGGAGGAAAAGCAGATACTCAGGTTAAAAATAAAAAACAAAACTTCTACTTTCAGTCTTCATAAAAACTTATCTAACTTGAGCTTTTAGATTGTAAAGGGCTTTTCTATATATAATAAGATACAAACAAGCATGTCATATGGCTCAAAAAAAAAATTTTTTTTTTGAGACAGAAACTCATTATGTTGTTCTGGGTAGAGAGTCGTGACGTCACAGTCACAGCAACCTCAAACTGTTGGGCTTAAGCTATTCTCTTGCCTCAGCCTCCCAAGTAGCTGGGACTAAAGGCATCCGCTGCAACGCCTGGCTATTTTTTTTGTTGTTGCTATTGTCGTTGTTGTTTAGCTGGCCCATGCTGGATTCAAACTCGCAGCCTCAGTGCATTTGGCCAGCGCTGTAACCACTGAGCTACGCGCACTAAGCCAAAAAACAAATTTTATTAAGCTTTTTATGTGTTTTCCCTTTATGTAAAATTCTTTCCATTTTTATTTTTTAAGCAGGTAGGTAAATATGCTTCTAGGCCACTGTTGCTTTAGCGCTGAGATAAATAACTGGTTGAGGGGTGGCGCCTGTGGCTCATCAAGTAGGGTGCTGGCCCCATATACCGAAGGTGGCAGGTTCAAACCTAGTCTTGGCTGAAATGCAAAAAAAAAATAGCCAGGCATTGTGGTGGGTGCCTGTAGTCCCAGCTACTTGGGAGGCTGAGGCAAGAGAATTGCCTAAGCCCAGGAGTTGGAGGTTGCTGTGAGCTGTGTGACGCCACTGCACTCTACCGAGGGCGATAAAGTGAGACTCTGTCTCTACAAAAAAAAAAAAAATAATAACGGGTTGAGGATTGTAGATATAGAGAGCAACAACTTATCCTTTGTATTGAAGGTGATAGCCATAGATTAGCAATTGCCATCTACCCTCACAGTTCACATACTGGTACCTGGTTTGTGGCTGCAAGCTCCCAAGTACAGTAGTTCTCCTTATCCTTGGGGGATACATTCCAAAGCTCCCAGTGGTTGCCTAAAATCATAAATAGTACCAAATCTTATTATGTACTAAAATTTTTCTATACATGCATATTTTTTTTTTGAGACAGAGCCTCAAGCTGTCACCCTGGATAGAGTGTTGTGGCATCACAGCTCACAGCAACCTCCTTCCACCCTGTCTTCAGAAAGAGATACTCCAGGTGCTTGTCAGTGTTTCCTAGGTTGATCTGCTTCTGTGATTTCCCTAAGTTCCCAGTGGTGCTGTATCATTGGAAGTTGTACTTTAGTGTGTCTTCAAAAGCAGAGAATTTCAGGAGGTATGCTTGAGAGAGAGGCTGCTGAAGTGTTGGAGCTTATTAATATTGTAAGTTTTTAAAACCTTAGGTGTGTCAAGTTTCCAGTTGTGCAAGTAAGAGCGTCTGAAAGAAGGTTGTTTTAAATCATAAACAAACATAATGTTAAAATGGCAAGATCAGGTTGTGTAGAACCTAAGCATTTTGGTTTTACTAGAACAAATAATTTTTTTTTTTTTTTTTTTTTTTTGAGACAGAGTCTCACTTTATCGTCCTTGGTAGAGTGCTGTGGCATCACACAGCTCACAGCAACCTCCAACTCCTGGGCTTAGGCGATTCTCTTGCCTCAGCCTCCCGAGTAGCTGGGACTACAGGCGCCTGCCACAACGCCTGGCTATTTTTCTGTTTTTGCAGTTCGGCCGAGGCCGAGTTTGAACGCGCCACTTTCGGTATATGGGGCTGGTGCCCTACTCAATGAGCCACAGGCGCCGCCTATAGAACAGATAATTCTTAAGAGCCCAGATCTTAGCAGAGAGCAAATTAGTCTTCACAGTATCTATTTTGTTATTAGTGTCAACTTATGATCTTGGCAAGTTGTTTTTTTTTTTTTTTTTTTTTGAGACAGAGTCTTGCTCTATCACTCAGGCTAGAGTGCATGGCCTCAGCCTACCTCACAGCAATCTCAAACTCCTGGTTTCAGCCAATCTCCCTGCCTTAGCCTTGCAAGTAACGAACTACAGATGCCTGCCACAATGACGGCTCATTTTTCTATTTTTAATAGAGATGGGGGTCTCACTTTTGTATAGGCTAGTCTCCAACTCTTGAGTTCAAGCAATTTCCCTTTTCCACCTCCCGTAGTGGTAGGATTATAGGCGTGAGCCACTGTGCCCAGTGTAGGACTTGATTTAAAACCATGAATCTCAAGACTTTTTCAATTTCATGGATCTGGAAAATAACGTGTGTGCATACATACACACACACACACACACACACCCCCAAACCTAAACTACCATCTGCTATCATCACCATTAAAGAAAGAACATTTGAACACCGAGAATGAAGGAGAGATACAATTTCTTAATAAAGAACCAGTGTTACCCAAGAACAAAACAGATAAGAATCTTACCCCAGGCTCAGCGCCTGTAGCACAGTAGTTATGGCGCCAGCTATATACACCAAGGGTGGTGGGCCAAACCACCTGGGCCAGCTAAACAACAATGACAACTGCAACAAAAAATAGCCGGATGTTGTGTTGGGTGCCTGTAGTCTCAGCTACTTGGGAGGCTGAGGCAAGAGAATTGCTTAAGCCTAAGAGTTAGAGGTTGCTGTGAGCTGTGACACCATAGCACTCTACTGAGGGCAACATAGTGAGACTCTATCTCAAAAAAAAAAAAAAAAAGAATCTTACCCCAGCCAGTGAAATTGTTGATCTGAACATTAGTCAGGGAACTCTTTCATCTTGATGGGTGGGGTTAGATCCTGTTTTGAGTTAAGATAAGTTACATTGGGTTACTCCTATTCTAACCCAATGTGATAGCAAGGTGATAGCATCATCATGTCAGTATGCTCAGGGAAATACTAGTTGAACTATATTTTATCCTGCTTTTTTTTTTTTTTTGACAGAGTCTCACTTTATTGCCCTTGGTAGAGTGCCATGGCGTCACACAGCTCACAGCAACCTCCAACTCCTGGGCTTAGGTGATTCTCTTCCCTCAGCCTCCCAAGTAGCTGGGACTACAGGTGCCCACCACAACGCCCGGCTATTTTTCTCTTTTGCAGTTCAGCCGAGGCTGGGTTTGAATCCGCCACCTTCGGTATATGGGGCCGGCGCCCTACTCAATGAGCCACAGGCGCTGCCCTTTTTTTTTGTTTTTGAGACAGAGCCTCAAGCTGTCGCCCTCGTTAGAGTACGGTAGCATCACAGATCACAGCAACCTCCAATTCTTGGGCTCAAGTGATTCTTCTGCCTCTGCCTCCCAAGTAGCTGGGACTACAGGTGCCCGCCACAACGTCCGGCTATTTTTTGGTTGCAGCCGTCATTGTTTGGTGGGCCTGGGTTGGATTCGAATCCACCAGCTCAGGTATATGTGGCTGGCGCCTTAGCCACTTGAGCCACAGGCGCCAAGCCTATCCTGCTTCTTAGTAAGTCTTGTAATATTTGCCTTGGCACCCTGAGATGACTTAACCTATCCAAGTTCTTCGTGTTTATTTTTCATCTTCCATATAAGATTGTAAATTCTAAGGTTACAGATCATATTGTGTTGGACAATTTTTTTTTTTTTTTTGAGGCAGAGTCTCTGTTGCTCAGGCTAGAATGCTGTAGCATTAGCCTGGCTCACAGGAGCCTCAATCTCCTGGGCTTTAGCAATCCACTTGCTTTAGCTTCCCAGGTAGTTGGGACTACAGATACCCACCACAATGCTCAGCTAATTGTTTCTATTTTTAGTAGAGACAGGGTCTCTTTTTTGCTCAAGGTAGTCTCGAACTCCTGAGCTCAAGCAACACCACCTCCTGGGCTTCTCAGAGTGGAAGGATTCCAAATGTGGCCACTGCACCCAGCCAGAACTCTACATCTTTATAGATTCACACCCCCCTTTGTTACTGATGTCACAAATTACATCTTTACATATTATATACTCAGTAATAGAGATTTACAGTTTGTTTGTTTTTTTTGAGACAGAGCCTCAAGCTGTCACCCTGGATAGAGTGCTGTGGCATCACAGCTCACAGCAACCTCCAATTCCTGGGCTCAAGCGAGTCTCCTGCCTCTGCCTCCCAAGTAGCTGGGACTACAGGCGCCCGCCACATCACCCGGCCATTTTTTGGCCGCAGCCGTCATTGTTGTTTGGCGGGCCCGGGCTGGATTTGAACCCGCCAGCTCAGGTGTACGTGGCTGGCGCCTTAGCCCGCTGAGCCTTATAAACAAAACACAACAACAAAATGTTACAGTGTCCTTCACAAAAGCAAACGGATAGACCAGTCATCGTTTCTCACAAACCCGTGTTTATCTCCTTTGCTTGTTTTTCCTCCCTCTGTATTTCTGTTGCAGAAGGAGCGAATTGGAAATTAGCGTCTGTTAGTGAGAGAAAATGGCCTGCAGCTGGAAGGCGTTGAGAATGCTCTCAGCGGGGTGTGGCTTTATTCCAACTGCAAACTCAGGGATTGTGGGCTTCAAATGAAAGCTCATTAAATGGAGAGAACTAGAACCCACTGGAGGGTGTGGGGCAGCAAGTGCAAAGGTAGGGGGCGCTGAGCCTGCACGTGAGGGACCAGCACACGGCGAGGAGAAAGCCCTGCTGAGTGCCCAGGGGCTCACGGTGGGGGCTGCCTGCAGTTATGAATGTCTTGGTGAGCGTTTTAGTTCTGCACAGGTCATACAACAATCAGGCTTGTAACAAAGTGCACTCTCATTCTGTTCTCAAGTTCATTCTCACGTGTACTTCCCACCCTGCTGCCCTAGTCCAAGAGCTATTCATCTGCTTTGGCTGTGGAAAAAGGAAGGTATCTTTTGTCTGAACATCAGGATTTGCCTTTTCTCAAGGTTTCACTCAATTTAGCAATTCCTATGAATTTAAGTCACTTAATTTTCCAGATAGGCAATATTTTTGTATTTTTAAAAGTTATGGTTAGGGAGGCGCCTGTGGCTCAAAGGGGGAGGGCACCAGCACGGAGGTGATGGGTTCAATCCCAGCCCCGGTCCAAAACTGCAAAAAAAATTTAAGGTTAATCTATCACTTAAGAGCCTGGTATGGAGTACCAGTGTAGACACCACTCAACAAATGTAAGCACCTAGGAGGCACCGTGCAGGGTCCCATGATGATTACGATACGCTCCCTACCTTTAAGGAGCTTGTACAGTCAAGTGGGAGACACATAATCAAACCCCAAATGAAGGGCACAGTGCAATTATTGAGGAATGCATCATTAATAGGGCTCACAAATGGTAATTCATTTCAACTAGAGGATTGAGGACAATTTCCAGAATTCAGAAGACAATTTCCATTAGCAGTTCGGGGGTTATTTTGGGTTAAGTGATTAACTTGAACGCTTCTGGATCTAAGAAACAGAGACCCATCTCCTAGTGACCTGAGCAAATAAAAGGAAAAATCAAAGGACATTTGTACTAGACTATTTATTGCAGTTCAATGTACAATTGTCAACTGTGGAAACAACCTAAATGCTCATTAACCCAGGAATGGATTAACAAGCTGTGGTACATGGATACCACGGAATACTATTCAGCCATGAAAAAAGATGGAGACCTTGCATCTTTTATATTAACCTGGATGGAGTTGAAACCTTCTTCTTAGTAAAGTATCATAAGAATGGAAAAGCAAGTACCCAATGTACTCAATACCAGTACGAAACCAGTAGATGATCTGATAACACCCACACAAAGGAAAAAATTCAATTCTAGTTGGGGGAGGGAGGAGGAAGGACTCTGGGGAATCTGGGGGTGGCACTTGCCGCGGCTCTCTGAGAACTCTCGGCCCACCTCATGCCTGCAGTAGGCCTTCTTTTCCATGGCAAACGGACATTAGTGGTGTCGTAGGAATAGGTGGAGTTTGGCCACAAACGGCTCCTGCTCCTGTTATGCCAGGTGTCACTAGATAGTTTAACCCCCTGGAAGGCTATCTGAATTCAGGGCCACAGAGAAAGCCCCACAGAAGGCTTTCACTGTGTCTGGCTGGGCCACTGCTTGTCGTGGTGCACGGTGGGCAATCAGCCTTACCTGAGCCAGGTATCCTCCCCGCCGTGCACAGACAGCCCTGAGACTGAGCTGCTAGTGTCAACACGCCTTAGCCCGTTGAGCCACAGGAGCCAAGCCTGTTAGCTTTCTGAATTGCTCACACTGAGTGTGCTTCACACTGAATACCACTGAGGGCTCAGAGGGGCTGTGGGTGTCCTGCTCAGGCTCTTTTCCCTCTGCTTGCTCACTGGGAGCTGAAGCGTCCCAGTCTATGAGGCATTTAATACATTGTATCCCAGCTTTGCAGTGCCCAAAGAGAAGTGGTCAGCACACTATAAAAGCTGGTGCCACTGTCCCTCGCAGTGAGGGTACCTGAGGCCCGTCACACCAGTCAGACCAGGCCAGGCCATCTCACTGGAAGGTTCGTAATAGGAGAAGACAATTTCTTTTTGATCAGTTGATTGAGATGTTAAAGGACAAGGCAGAGGAAAAAAGAGAACGGCAGTCCTACACGGGGCCCAGACTGAGGTCGGGGCGCTGAGCTCTGCGGCTCTTCACCGTGTCCTCTTACGGGTGCCCCGCTGTCATCTCTGCACGTCCTCACGGGGAGTCTGTCTGTCAGCCTGAGTTTGAAGCACACGGGTGTCGTCTGGAAGGCCTTGCTGGTAAACCTTTGTGCTGAGACGGTGGCAGCTGCTTCAGTCTTGATGTTTGTCACAATTTTCAAAGAACCCCAAAAGTTCAGGGTTTGCGCAGATCTTAGAGGCCATCTAAGCCAACCCTAGACTATATCACGTAAGTATTTGAATAACAGTAAAAGTGATGAGAAGTAAAATGAGGGACCCCAGACTCAAGTTCAGTGACAAAGGGAAGCAGAGGGGTCTTTAAGGAAAAATAGAGTAGAGCTTTAGGGTTGGGAGGAGTGAAGAGATCGTGCTTTTTCAAAGCCTGTTCTGCAAATGTTAACAGGTGTCAAAACATAAAAACAAGAAAATCCCATGAAGGTTATGTCGAACAGTTGGATGAAAATATTTCAGATTGTATAAGAAGCCAGCACATTGTACCCCATGATTGCACTAATGTACACAGCTATGATTTAATTAAAAAAAATAAAAACAGGTGTCAAAACAAGTTTGGAAAATGCCTAATGTAGAAAGTCCCTTTACAGCAGGGCTCCAGCAGGTGTCCCTAGACTCGCTGCCCTGAACGTACAGTGAGTGTACTGGGCTTCCAAATTTATTTAGTCCTTTTTTAGTTTGGAATATACTTTGAGAAATGGCATCACATTGAATCCTTCATGTTAGTTTCACCCCTCATGTGATTCCTTCATTTTAGAAGTGACCACACTCGCCCTTGAGAACAAGCCCTAGTTTCATTTCTTGGCATGAAGCACTCACAGTCTCTGAGCCCTTCAGTGGTTATTCGGCGTGAGCATCTAAGAAAGCTAAACTGCCTGCCCACCCAGTGCCAGAGGCGGAAGTAGAACCTAGTCCCTGGTTGCAGCTACGTCTCCCACCAAACTGCCTCCCCTGTAGAGAACTCCCACCACCACCCTACACGCACCCCTTCTGTGTGGCCAGAAGCTTTTCTCAGAGCAAATGTCTACAGGCCTGAGTTCCCCGTTCCTTCTCTAGGCCCTCATGAAAGAAGGCCCTAGCAGGCCTCAGATTCAAAATATACGGGGGAAAAAAAAAAAAAAAGAAAAACCAGGGCGGCGCCTGTGGCTCAAAGGACTAGGGCGCTGGCCCCCTGTGCTGGAGGTGGTGGGTTTAAACCCAGCCCCAGCCAAAGACTGCAAAAAAAAAGAAAAAGAAAAAACGAAGTTTAAACTAGGTGTGGTTGCACACGCCTCAAGTCTCAACTGCTCAGGAGGCCGATGCAGGAGGATCACTGGAACCCAGGTGTTTGAGGCTGCAGTGAGCTATGGTCATGCAAAGAAAAAAAATATTAAGAAAAACCCAAATTGTCCAGGAAAGTTTTTATTTTATATTCTTTTTTTTTTTTTTTTTTTTTTTTGAGACAGAGCCTCAAACAGTTGCCCTGGGTAGAGTGCAGTGGCATCACAGCTCACAGCAACCTCCAATTCCTGGGCTCAAGCGAGTCTCTTGCCTCCACCTCCCAAGTAGCTGGGACTACAGGCGCCCGCCACAATGCCGGGCCATTTTTTGGTTGCAGCCGTCATTGTTTGAAGGCCCGGGCTGGATTCAAACCCGCCAGCTCAGGTGTATGTGGCTGGCGCCTTAGCCCGTTGAGCCACAGGCGCTGAGCCTTATTTTATATTCTGATGTCAAATGCAAACTTATGAGGAGACTGGCTGTGGAGTGTTCAGCAGCGTTTCCCATTCCTCTCCTTGTGTGTGTGTATGTGTGATGGCCTTCCCCCAGTTTACAACAAATAGGTCGCTTGTGAAACTGTAGCAACATAGGTTAACTTTATAAACAAAGATTTAAGTGCTATACATTTTGGACACTGGAAGAGTTCTTACTGTTGTGTTTGTGTGTGTGTGTGTTTTCCCAGACAGTCCCTTGGCAGGTTGTTAGCGTGAACTTTGCCTCGGCCTTTGTGTCTGAGCAGGGCGGTGCAGGCTGCCATTGTCCAGCACCTCATGGTTTTTCATTTATGCATTACAGGGTGTGACCTGCTTCCTCACCACCCTGCCGTCATCAGGATACACTGGAAGGGTTATTTAGAAAGGTTCCACGGAGCCTTCTGCTGGAGTAAGAAGAAAAACAGATATGTTAACATTTCACTTTAATGCCGCATCACCTGCCCCTTCCCTGACCACACCCACTCCTGTCTCCTCTTCATCTCTAGAAATGTTCCCTGTGAGACCTGAAAAGTATAACCATTTCCTGGCTCTAAGGCTGTCATAATAAACCCAAACTCCAGTAAGGTTCTGGAGAGGTATTTGCTTCTTGCTCCTGGAAGCAATTTCTTGGGAGCAGCTAGCACTGCCTCTCCGCGGCCCTCAGGCTGTTTCCCTTCTTTCAGGGCCTCTGGGCGCCTCTGAAGTTCCCCTACCTAACTGCCAGCCTGCCTAGAGCCGCAGAACAAAACTTTCGGGAGGCGGCCTTTTTCCTTTCTGCCTCTCATTCTCAATGACCACAGCAGGTTCCTTTTCTTGGAATCCTCAGTTTCCCTGTACCATGCATCAGTCCTGGCTTAGCTCGGCAGGGATCAGTGTGGATGATCAAAACACTCGACTTGTATTCTAGCACCGTCCAGTTCTGATCTTAACCAGAAATGGTGAATGCACATTTCCTAATTTCAGAGAAGCGAGAAGGAAACATGCTTTCTCCAGCCGGCTTTGCTTCTGTCTAGCCGAGCTGTTCTGTTGGTTATTTTGCTCACCAGCAATAAATGGGGGTCCGCTACAGGGAGCATCTCCAAGAGGCGGCCAGGCTCTCTGCTCTAGGGGACACAATCCTCCTGACCCACAGTTTGTGGTACCCTCCAAAAAGGTTTGTGAAAACTGAAAGGGTAAAACGGACCTGTTCATCAGCCACGGAGGCCACACCCTGTTCTGCTAGGAAGGTTGGTGACACTGGCTCCTTCAAGCATCTCAGAGGACCAAGTGCCATATAAGACGGCGGCGCACACTCTGGCCTCGTAAATTGGGGTCTGTTGACAACGCCTCTGTCCAGGGTTCCAACTCTGCCCCCCCTCCCTGTTCTCAGGTCTCCAGGAGCCCCTGCAGTCTGGACCCAACTGCCCTGTGTTCCCACTCTCCTTCTTGCCAAAGTGACTAAAAAGCGTTTTTAGATGTTTGTTGTTTGAGGAGTTCCCTGAGGCGGTATTGATCTTAGGTTGAGAAAGAAATGGGCAGGATGTAGGGTGTGCACATAGAATTAAGACGGGGAAGTGTGTGGACCATTATAAAGGGTGGGGAAGGGAGAGAGGTGGCTAGTGGTCCTGACAGGCTGGCAGCTTAGAGTGGCAGAGAAGATAGCCAGGGGCAAAGTTTCCAAGAAGGGGATGGAGTCTCAAGATCTGGCGATGACATTCCTTGAGCTGGAGAACCCTTTGATGACTGTCATTCAAGGCCCCCCACAGCTGAGCTGGCCTGACTATTTCGAAGGTTTGAAAGCCTTTCCTAGCCAATTCCAAAGGTTTGAAAGCCTTTCCATCCACGTACACCTGAGCTGGCGGGTTCGAATCCAGCCCGAGCCCGCCAAACTGTTAACTGAACTACTGTTAACAATGACGGCTGCAACCAAAAAATGGCCGGGCGTTGTGGCAGGCGCCTGTAGTCCCAGCTACTTGGGAGGCTGAGGCAGGAGACTCACTTGAGCCCAGGAATTGGAGGTTGCTGTGAGCTGTGATGCCATGGCACTCTATCCAGGGTGACAGCCTGAGGCTCTGTCTCAAAAAAAAAAAAAAAAAAAGAGAAAGAAAGAAAGCTAACAGATGCTGTTTAATACCAAGAAATAAAACTAAGGCTTGTTTCACATGCTAAAAAAAAAAAAAAAAATCAGAGAACAGTGTATGTTTTAAAATACAGGAACAACGGATTATACTATAAGCAAAATTAATGCTGAATAGTTATTAACAAAAGGGTTTAGGGAGGCTAATTTTAAGGTAAAAATGAAACAAAATTTGATCCAAGAAATTCTCCTAATTTTCATAACTCCTGGGAACTTAACTGCATTAAAGTTGAATGATCTGATAAGTTGTCAGGAGAATCATACTAGCATGTACACAAAATAGAGAATAAAATTTTAATGGTATCAAAAACAAAACATTTGGCCAATTTAGTAGTTGCTGGAATAAAGTTGCAAAATGTTACTTAGTAACTGACTTAGCTTCTAAATCAAGCCAGAATTACACATACTCTGTACATTAATATACAAGTACATCCCATGATGACATGCAGAGACAGGACAGGAAACCACAATCTCCACCTCTGTGGACAACATAATGAATCGAAAACAAAACACCTGTCCAGAAGTCCAGACCATCTTATTTTGAAAAGGGGTTTTGAATATTGCTTCTTCCAAGAATCCAACTAAACTCAAAGTGGTTAAGTTTGACTTTGTTTTCTCAATATTTGAAGAAAAAAGGAAGCAAACATATTCCAATGCATATGGGAACGCATTTTCCTTTTTACTCAACAATAGCAAATTAAAAATTTTGACATGAATTTCATTCTTCTCAGGTACAAAGGGCTTTTCACAATCTAGTAGTCAAGAATGAATCCCTTCAAGTCCGTATGTATCTGAGTATGGAACCACTGATGGCAACATGTGCTCAGGTACATGTTCACCGACAGCCACGTCACATGCGATTTTCCTGAGACCTGAAGGAGACCTACAAAACAAACAGGGTGTGACAATGACCTGAGTTCATAGGAATCGCTGAATTCAAAAGAGATTGCTGTAGCTTTGCTAAGATTGCATCAAAAGCCTCGTGTAGCAGGGTTTCCTAGTGAGTCACGCACTTGGCCATGGAGTCCTGGGATTTTTTTAAACATTAAGAAGTGCTTTATGTTGTGCAAATTCCATGAGAGGCCAAAATAGCCAACAGTACTACTGGTGCTCAGTCAAACCCACACGTGAGCCACAGACCCCATCATCTTACAAAGAAATGAGGTGAGATATACAACTGGCCAACATTACTGGGAAGCCGAGACCTTCCCTGCAGGACATGCAGAGATGGCGCTGTAGTGGAGCCTGCAGGAACCACCGGGAGTGAGGCTGAGTGTGACAGAGGCTGCTCGTCCCCTTCAAGTACCTGCTCAGTGCCAGTCCAAGGGGCAGAAATCAAGCAGGGTAGTAGTATGTTTGCTTCACAGTCATTTTCCAAATTCTGAACCGCAACATCTGTGGTTTGCACATTACCAGGTGGTCACGTTTGACCCAGTCACTGAGCAGCACAGAGAAGGGCTGTCGGGGTCCACCCCACACTCGGGTGTTAATAGGTGCCAGGAGAATAACCCCAGTTTACTCACCTCAGATGACCGGGTGTACCCCCCTTACACTCTGCGCCCCTCAGATGAAAATCACTGTGGTAACAATTACAGCTGAGGAAAACCCAGAGCCTCGGAGTCCGGACTTACTGTGCCTGTATCACAATGGTTTTTCAAGCACTTTTAAATCAAATGTTAGTGGCATTTCCATCTTGTCGTGCATATAAACTGTTTGGCACACAAATGTTTGTATACTGAAAACAGCTGTTATACTCCCCATTCCAAAGACCCTAATTTTCTAATAAAGTTAATGAAATGTGCCCATTATGAAGCTCTCTGTGTCAAGTCTAGAAAAACTTCAGCTGTGAATAACATAATAAAAACTTCATTAAAAAACTGAACTACTGTTATTTGTGTGAAACCACAAGCTTTTAATGGAAAAAAAACCACTGAAATATGCCACAGTGTCTCTCTATTCATCTGAAGAGCACAAAGACGGGGTTCTGAGAAAAAAGGGTCTTAATGTGCAGAAAATAAATGTGGTCCTTGAAGTCTAAGAAAAATTTTAAAATGTAATGTTTCATACACTGAAATTAAGCAATTAGTCAGAGGCAATAAATTCTAAATACAGTAATTCAAATATTGTTTCTTCTTTAACATCAGTTTTTCTAAACGAGTTAAGTTCAGAACATTTTAAACTTGTTATTTTCCTCTTTCAAAGGGATGTGGAATGGAAGCTTTCGTAGAAATCTAAAACGATCCCACCGTGTGGTCTTTACATGGAATACAATGGACTCTGACCATTTTCGATTTAAAACATGTTTTGGTTAGTACATTAGAGTCAACCCATTAATCTGCTTTTATTTTGGGAGAAATGAGATTGTGATCCACAGCCCCACATGCGGCTCCCTTCATAAGGTCCTGCTTGATCCTCTCGAGGGGCTTCTGTCAGACTCATGATCAAAAGGAGGGAGACTAGAAACTTCCTTAGGACTGCAAACAGGTTTGTTTAAAAAAATAAAATAAAGTGCTTTTCAATTCAAATATTTCTTGCCTTAAACAAAACTGAAAAATACTTAACCCCGAATTCTCTGTAACTTGACACACATGTTTTAACAGAAAAAATCAGTTTGGGGCCATTAATGTCCTTCACGAGTTCAGATTGGATCTAAATTGGGTTTTGGGTCATTATCGTGCTCATGTTTGTACATGAAGGTTAAAAGAAAGAGGGCCACGTCCAAGGACGACCAGTAGGCAGTGTGCGACGTGACGGCTGACCAGTAGCGGCTCTCCACGAGGCCTTCTCTGAGCTCAAAGTCGATCCTGTGATCCAGCTCCACTGAAAAGAAAACAAGTTAAACAGATGAGTAAACTCTGCAGGAAGGTGTGCTGAGGAAAATTTAGCTAGCAGAAGCAATTCTCCAATTGCCTTTTTAAAGTAACTTCCCACTATCTTAAAAGAAAACACTCAAAAGAGCCTCAGTAGTTCAGGATTCTATTTGGTAAGAAGAGTCAATATGGAACAATGAAGGAAGAAAACAGAAGTTCACTTGGCATCATGAAGTAATTCTGGAGTAAAACCAACTGGGCTGAAACCTGGCAAATCTGTACAATAAGGAAAACCCCTTCTGGAAGAATGAGGGGTCGGGCTTGCTTGCAACGGTGCCCATGGGGTGCAGCAGACCCCCGAAGGGCTCTGAGAGGGAGGCCCGTCTCCCAGCCAGTCCTGTGGGGATGGCAGGAGACAGCCGTCTTTTTATAGCTCTGGAACGTGTTCTTCCCCACCAGGTCAAATTCCTCAAAGGCAACCCCCACAAACCCTAATCTCCTTCCAGCCACCAGGGTCTGGCACATGCAAGTGCTTGTTACAATGTCTGTGCCACAGAAGAACCCACCATGCGGCTGGGACAGTCACCCTGCAAGGAACCGTGGTGACTCTCACTTTGCTTACAACAGTGCTGTCCTCAAACAAGTCTGTGAATCCAAGGCAGGCTTTTCTACATTTCAGAGAGTCTTGTAACACCTATTAGAGAAAAATCACCTCAACAAATCAAGGCTCTGAGAGAACTTTAATGGACTCATCTAAAAAATCCTTAGAAATAAACACTTAAAAAATGATATTTTGATCTTCCGGAACCCTTTATTTATTTTTTTTAGAGACAGAGTCTCACTCTATCACCCTCGGTAGAGTGCCGTGGCGTCACACAGCTCACAGCAACCTCCAACTCCTGGGCTTAGGCGATTCTCCTGCCTCAGCCTCCCGAGTAGCTGGGACCACAGGCGCCCACCACAACGCCCGGCTATTATTTTGTTGCTGCAGTTTGGCCGGGCCTGGGTTTGAACCCGCCACCCTTGGTATATGGGGCCGGTGCCCCTCCCGGAACTCTTTAAACTATCAGTGAACTATACAGCATTTTGAAGGGTCTACCTTACAAACCACACACCCAAATCACTGCCACTCAGACATTTATAGGTTTGCTTTTGTTCAGAGTGCCAAAGGACGTTAGCAGTAAAACTGGCAAAAATTAAGGAGCTTAGAGAAAAAGCTGGCTCTTGCTTTGCACTGGAAGATTGGTAATCACACAGAGGAAACCTTAACACTCCAGGGCTGTGATTTTCAACCAGTGTGCCATGAAAAAAAATTTAAAAATCATTAATTAAATTATTTTCAGGTAAGTATATTCTTTTCTTTACTCTTTTTGATCAACATAATCTAAGTGTGCTATGAGCTAAAAGGGTGAGAAATGCTGCTGCAGGCAGTGACTTCATGTTAATGCTTAAATAGGTATTTTGAGGCAGGATCATTTGGTAATTTAAAAATGCTTATGAAGTTGATGTTTCTCTGTTCAATCATGCTTCTTTAACAAGGAGTGTTCATAAATATATACATTTTCAGAGAAGGCTTATA
Organism: Perodicticus potto; assembly: GCA_963574655.1. Taxonomy (NCBI): domain Eukaryota; kingdom Metazoa; phylum Chordata; class Mammalia; order Primates; family Lorisidae; genus Perodicticus; species Perodicticus potto. The sequence goes on along the minus strand of CAUYRH010015419.1, from coordinate 848 downwards.
CTTAAAAGTGTAAGTAGCAATTAGGCTAAAAAATATTTATAAAATACATCGACACAGGCTTTTGACTAAGTTGTTTTTAACCGCTTTTTTCCATTTAAATTATAAGAAGCTAATCTGTAACAAGTCAGAAATAGCTGCAGTCCCCGGGGGCCCTGCCAGCAGTGGTATCCCGGAGGCATCTGTGTTGGGCACGCAGGTACACCACATTCTGACTCCACAGATGGGAGATGAGACAAGAGGAGAAACCTGGGCTCTCAAGCACAGCGAAGAGGTCAAAGTCAAGTTAATTATAAAGAAAAAAAAAAAAAGAAAGAAAAGCAAAAGAGATGGGAAATGTCAGTATTGGTGAAGAACAGTTATAATTTTTAAAAATTTACTTTCAAATGCTATGGCATACCGGCTTCCTAGTCTGAAAGTGTTCAGCTGAAATTGTTTTAAAGTCAAAGAAAGGGGGATTCTTCCCATTATAACAAGTATTATTTGGCTTTGAAGGGTCTACCCTTCAAACCAAACACCCAAATCAACCCAACTGATCTGTTATTCAGAGTACCAAAGGACATCAGCAGTAAAACTGGCAAAACTCATTCTTAATATGCCTGAAATCATTCTTAATATGCCATTACTGTCTTACAAGGCCAGCTTTCAGGTAGTAGACACCCAAATGTTAAACCTAATTACTGTCTATCATACTATGTGCCCAGGTTATTCTTAGCAACTGCAGGGACTTTAATTAGTGCCACTAACTAGATTGGCTCCCCAGTCCTTCTCTGTTTATTTAAGGTTGTCTCCATCAGAAAGGGAATTAGGGGCTCGGCGCCTGTGGCTCAGCAGGATAGGGCGCCAGCCGC
>CAUYRH010015418.1:0-78492 GCA_963574655.1 Perodicticus potto | reverse complement strand
TACCGAAGGTGGCGGGTTCAAACCCAGCCTCGGCCAAACTGCAAAAAAACCCCCAAAAAACTAGCCGGGCGTGGTGGCGGACGCCTGTAGTCCTAGCTACTCGGGAAGCTGAGGCAAGAGAATTGCCTAAGCCCAGGAGTTGGAGGTTGCTGTGAGCTGTGTGATACCACGGCACTCTACCAAGGGCAATAAAGTGAGACTCTGTCTCAAAACAAACAAACAAAAAACGAAAATTGCCAGGACAAGAGCCTGCAGTGGGGATGGAGTAAAAAAGCAGATTAGAGAAACATTTGGGAGTTTGACTTGGTTTCTACCAACCCTCAATCAGAAATTCCTTAAGGAGGAATTCTGGGCAAATGTGATCTGGCCAGCTGGGTTCACCAGGATTGCAGCATAAATCCTTTTGGCAGCTCTCCATATTCAGTGCAGTCTAGTTTCACTGCTTCAGCTAATATTTATTACCCTCTGTGGCAGGCACTAAGAATACAAGGAAGCAAACATAGTTCTTGCCCACACGGACCTTACTATCCAATGGAAGAAACATAATTACAAAATCTTGGTTGATATAATATTGGTGTTGAATGCAGGAAGAGGGGCAGTATATGAGAGGGCATTTATTGGCAGGGAAGAGGAAACTAGTTTTTTTTTTTAGATGTGACATCAGGGAGGGCCCCTCCAAGGAAGTGACACTTACAATGAGACTTGAAAAACCAGTAGAAGTATGTAAAGGGTCAGGAACTGAACAGAAGGCCAGCTTTTATTGGTGCTTTAGAGAGGAGCTGGAGCGCAGGAAAGTAGGGGAAGAGTGGAAAGGGGGAGACGGGACAAAAGCCATGTGTGGTCTCACCGCTTACCTAGACTAAGGATCTGGGATATTCTCTAAGTACAGGAGGAAGTCATTGAAAGAGTCAGAGAGGGACATGATAGAATCCAATCTGTGGCTTTACAAAACTCCTCTGCCTATTCTGTGAAGAGTGTAGTGTAGAGAGCACACAATGACCTAGGGAGCTAAGCTGCAGCTGTGGCTACAGTCCCCACTGCAGTGGCAGTAGCTTGGACTGAGGAAGCAGCAGTGAAGAATGAAGGGGAGAAGAGAGTGGAATAAAGCTCTGGTGAGAGAATGAACAAGATGAGTGGTGGGCTAGAGGTGGCAGGGAGGAGAGAGTAGCTGCGGGGGGAATCAGGCTTCACCATTTACTGAGCTGGGGTGCCGAGAGGGGCAGAATGGGGGAGGGGTGGGCTGGGAATCTGAGCGCCTGTGGGCATGTTTGTATGAGATGCAAGTGTTAAGGAAACAGTTGTAGGTGTTAAGTAAGCGTTTATGTCCACAAGTCCAGAGCTTAAAAGATGGGTCTGGACTTGGGATGATATTTATCAAAGACTTCCTAGTCTCTATCAATGGAGACTTTTTTGTTAGCCCTTTCCTCCCCGATCCTGGCACTGCTCTGAAGGTAAAAAGTGGGACCCCACCAACCTCTACCACCTCTCACTAATGATTTCACAGTTTTATCATTCGCCCTACTGCCAACTTTGACTATTCTTTTGTCCTGCCCTTAACACCAGAATAATATTCTGACCCAGGTGCAACTATTCTGTTGATTTAAATCAAACAGTATTTCTAAACATATTCAGAGCATTTAGCTTAGATTTACTGCATGAGATTTCTGCAGGGGGAGCTTTGCATCTGTAAAGAAGATGCTGAACATCCTAGCAGCTTACAGTGAAATAGTATCTGTTTATCTTGGCTGATTTTATAGCAAATGTGATTGGGATATTTACAGATTGTTTCTTAGAACTGGATGAAAAGAACAGGACAAACCAAATGAATTGCAACAACTAAACATGCTAACAACATGGAGGAAAGAGATACAGATTATAGAAAATTATAAATTGTGATCATGCAGAGAGGGGTTTCACTGTCGCCTGAATACTTGACCTACAGCTACGTAGGACCAAAATTAATTATGACTCGATCTTATACACAAGCTAAAGGATCTTTTCTAAAGATCATGCCTATTAAATCAGTACAGACTTTCGTGCAGGGTACACCATAATGAGCTCCAGGCGTTTAATGAGAGACAAGTGCTGCTGTTGAAAGTGGTAACCTTCAGCATGGAATGTGAAAGTAAAGTGAGCCTGCTTGCTCTGCAAAATGAGGCCCCAGTTCAGCCCACCAGATGACGAGGAGTCTCTCATTTTTAGAGCCTATGATATAGACAAACCCTGAGTCTTCTGGGAAAGGGGGAAAGGTTTTTGTTTGTTTTTATTTTTGTAATTAGGTAAGGATTCCGCATGCAAGGACCAAGCAGCTGACTCCAGGCTGCAGGCCCAGTAGCTTCTAAAGGCATTAAAATAAAAAAACAGTATCAAGGAACAAACCAGCCTAATGAGGTTGATGGAATTTCCCAAAAGCCTCTTGAAGGATATACAGCATTCTGAGGCGAGGAGACCTCAGCTTCCATCACTGTCACAGTGGCTGCCTCAGATGAGGGTAATTATCTGGCTAAAAAATAACACCAGCATAAAAGAAAAGTGTCACCTCACCCTAGTCCTTGTTTTTCAGCCTCCAGAGGTTCCTCATCCAAGGATAGTGTAAAGTTGTGTCAGCACCTTCTTAAACATGTGATAGGAAATGCTGGAGCACAGCCCTGCCCCTCCTTCCACTGCAGCCCTCGCTGGTGGAGGTGGCTGTCCTGCAGGCAGGATACCAGTCCCATCCCGGACCTGGCCACAGATTCCTGCCCCACTTGCTGCTTCTGGTTTCCGCTTGCAATCCCAAGAGACAGAGGACTGCAAGGGCAGGAAGAGAACCAAGCGTGGTCTCTCAGGCAGAAACCTATCCGGATGCCTGTGCCTCTGCTTGTCGGCCGCGGGTCTGCCTTTCTGGGTAGGAGGGGGAACCTTCTAACTCCCTCCAAATGTCCCTGTCTTAAATCCACGCAGCACAAAACAAGCCAGTTGACTGTGTTCTTGGATATAAATATTGATTCTAGGTGCTGTTAACATTCTGTTCATAAAAGAATGTAACATATTTCTCCCACACCATATTAGACTGATGTGTTGTTTGGCCAAGAGAAGTGCAGATTGCTGGCTTCTGAGGGAAAATGTGGACATTTAAATGCATGCAGCTTTCGGAAGTCTAGGGAGCAGTTTCAGAATAGCAACCAGGCCCCTTGTTTGGCTTCAGCTCTGCCCTTCTCCATCCAATTTCTCCTCTTCCATCTCCATTGTTTGCATATAGCTTTGGCATTTCTAATCACTTGGAATTTCGAAAGATGCCTTCTTGGAATTACATCTTGTTTCTCAGGACCTGGAACTGTGAGATATTTGCTCTCTTTAGGGGGGGACCGGGAAGGTCAGGGCCAAACATTTTTCGTTTTCTTCGCCTGGGGAGAAGATCTGGGAGGTCCCGCTCTCCTGCTTTCCTTCTCGCCCTCCACGTAGGAGGAGAAGGCAGGGCAAAGGCTTCAGACCAGAGGTGGTCTCCGCGAGCCTTCCTTCCACCCAGGCCTGGCCAAGCCCAAGACTCAGATGTGTTGGCCGCCTTGGCAAGGCAGATTCCCCACATTCCGCAAGTGCTCTTGAGGGGGAACTATAACGAACGGGAAAGTGGAATTCTTGATGTGTATGCGTGCTCACTCGGGTGCCAGTTCATCTGACACAGACAGATCCTGGGCGGTATTTCCTAAGTGACAGAGCCGGTTTCCAGATGTGCGGGCGCGCCGCCCGGGCCGGCGTGCTGGCAGGAGAGCCAGCGCCCTCTGCTGTCCAGGCCCGGAAGCGCCAGGCGGTGGGGGGAGACCTGGGGGGCTCGGGAAGGCTGGCAGCTAGCTCTGCCAGAACCCAGAGCCAGCCCGCGGGGATGGAGGGGGCCTGCAGCCCCTCGCTGTTCAAATGTCGAGCTGCAAGGGACTGCGAGAGCTAACCTCGGTCTAGCTAGCTCTCTTTATGTTCTGTGGCTGTGGATTGCGCCAGAAATGATGAGGATTTACAGTACAACTCCAGCCCCCCAGCATCTGCTGGGCCTGTTCCCGAGAAGGTGAGGAACAGTGGCGCTGTCTCCTGCCTGCGAACCTGGCCCGCAGGCCGAGGCAAAGCGAGACAATGAGGGCAGCTTGCCCAGAAGGAGGCCTCGGCTGATGAGTGGCCCTCGGGCCGCACCCTTACCCGGGAATGCGGCTTCTGGAGGTCTGGAGGGCTCCGAGGCTTCCAGCCGAGTGGAAGCGGCAACGGCTCCCACTCAGGCGGACTGGCATCGCCAAGGGGCCCCGGAGCTGGCACGGCCGAGACGCTGGCTCAGCTCACAAGCTTAGACGCCCTGCTTCCTAGTGGGGCCGAGCCGGGCCCGGCTTGCAGCGGCGGGAGGGGAGCGGGTGCCTGCTGGTGAGAGGCGAGGTGGAGATACCGAGGGGCTGAAGGCGGGGAGACTGCTGAACCAGACTTCTTGGACAATCTTTCAGTTTTGCAAAAAAAGGCACAAAACAATCCATTTGTGTTTTTTGGAAGATTTTATTTATTTATTTCATTTTATTTTTGTAAACCCATCTCCTCCCGGCTGGGAGAAGAAAAAGCCAGCCCACCAAACAACCCCCTAACAACAATGCCCTTCTCTCTCAGGGACCAATTTCCTGACTGCACAGCAGTCCTGACAAGGTTAACAAGCTGGAGCTGTAAGCAGAAGATCTTTATCTATGTGGGAAATAGGAAAATCATTTGACTGATAAAAGGAAATACAATAAATAGCATCTAAATTCCTGGCTGCATTCCCTGGGGCCCCTCCTCTGCTGGAGAAAGTGCAGGGCAGGAATACACGTGCTGCTCCAGCATGTTTAAAAATAGCATACAGCACACAGCCCTTTCTTACCTTCCAGAAAGACTTCATTACCGGATCCTCAGCCCCTGAGCCTGCAGAGCTGCTGCGGGCGCTTTCTTCTCCCTGTGCCGGATTTTTCTTTTTGGAAGCATTAAAGGCAGTGCGTGTGATAGATTTTACTCACCGGCTAGCTCCTGCTCACACAGTTTCAGTCTAGGCACGTCTGAAGCTCACATTGAAAGTCCATCGTATTTAATGGGGTGTTAACTCTGTTTATTCTCTGGGACTTGTGCAGTAATTTTACACTCTGCAAAAGTAGCAACTTGAACCTGAAGTGGTGTTCCTCTTCCTAGTCCCCTCCCCAGGGGGTCACAGTCCCCTGGGCCTGCCTCCCAGTGTTCCTCTGTCGTCCAGCTCCCATCGCCTGAGAAGGCCTGTGTGTGGTGGGGGCAGGGAAGCACTGCTGCTGCCTAGCACTGGTGTGACCTGAAACAGTTCTCTTCATCTCTCAGAGACCTCTTTTTCTCATTTCTTTCTTTTTTTTGAGACAGAGTCTCACTATGTCACCCTCAGTAGAGTGCTGTGGCATCACAGCTCACAGCAACCTCAAACTCTTGGGCTTAAGCAATTCTCTTGCCTCAGCCTCCCAAGTATCTGAGACTACAGGTGCCCGCCACAACACCCAGCTAGTTTTTTGTTGTTGTTGTTGCAGTTGTCATTGTTTAGCTGGTCCCGGCTGAGTTTGAACCCACCAACCTGGGTATATGTGGCCGGTGCCCTACCCACTGTGCTTCGGGTGCCGCCCTTTTTCTCATTTCTTAAATGAGGATTTTTTAATCTGCCCTATGTATCTCAAAAGGCTGTTGACATACAACAATCTCATTGTGGAGAAACCTTCTGCCGAGTTCTACAAAGACATCATTCTGTTATTGCCAAGTGAGCTGCTTCTCCATCAACTTGGCAGCCATTTAACCTCTCCAGACCCCCATCTCTCCATTAAAACTTGGAAGATTTGGAGAGGACAATCAAGTCAAATCCCACTAAAAAGATTGTGTCTTAAGGCCGGGCGTGGTGGCTCACGCCTACCATCCTAGCACTCTGGGAAGCTGAGGCAGGTGGATTGCCTGAGCTCAGGAGTTGGAGACCAGCCTAAGCAAGAGTGAGACCTCAATTCTAAAAATAGCCAGCACTGTGGCAGGCACCTGTAGTCCCAGCTACTCGGGAGGCTGAGGCAAGATAACCAATTGAACCCAAGAGTTTGAGGTTGCTGTGAGCTATGACACCATGGCATTCTACCAAGGGTGGCAAAGTGAGACTCTGTCTCAAAATGAATGAATGAGTAAATAATATAAAAAGACTGTTTTCCCTGTCTTCTGATGCCATCATTCCCTCTATGTGTATTAGTTAGCATTCTATTCTCTGGAAGACTCGCTCATTTCTCCACTTACTCACAGGGCCTGGCCCTAAAAAGGTGCTGTATACAACACAGAAGATGAAACAACCCCTTCTAGCTCTGAAGCTTCAATTCTCAATTGAAAGAAATAAAGCACGTCCTGTTCTAGTAAATTACACCGGGTGAACTAAGCTTTCTGTTTTTCCCCTCTGACCTAAAAACCTGCCTCTTAGGGGCCTTCCAGGGCCCCTACTGCTCAAATATCATCTGGACCTTGGTATTTGTTATCTGGAGCCAAGCTTTCCCTCCTGCCTACAACAGCTTAGGTCTGAATCTCCCCCCTCTGGAGTTCCTGATCTCTCTTTCCAGCTCCCTCAGGCCTTCTCCATATGGCAGCCTGCAGACTCTTCAACTCAATTTGTCTGAAATTAAATACATATTTTCTCCAAACCCACATTTTCTCCAGTACCCTCCACTCACATAAGAACTCTGCTGCCTACAGGTGCTGGAGAACCTGGAGCCCCTCCCCATCTGCACACCTCTCCTTTGTTCTTCACCCAGCTCCAGGCCCCCAACATTCCTCATTCACAGAACCACCTGGAATCCCCCTGGCAGTCAGCCCACCTCACCATTCCCAGGGCAGGCCTTTGTGAGGTCCTCAGATTCAGCTCTCCCCCATCCTCTCAGAGCCCATTGTTCTGCTTTTCTTCGTCTTCTAAATTAGCTAGTTCTGTAATGGGCTCTTGGCTGGCCTTAGTACCCCCAGTCTCTCATCCGTCCCCTCCTCAGCTCACCTCCACCAATTTGTCCTGTGCACCACTCACTGTGAGAGAGATCTTTCTAAAATCCAACACTAGTTTTGCAAATATCACTCTGTTTTAAATGAGATAATAGTTGTGGTAGTTGCTTTTATTTTTATTATATGATAAAGGACCCAAAACCACACAGCTATTATACCTTGCAGAACGAGAATTTGAACTCAGGTCTGCCTTATACTACAAAAACCATGTTCGAAAGTACCTAAGGTAGCTAGCTCAGTAGTTGGCACATAGCAGGTGGACCGATGTTATTTTTCTTATATTTTTAGAATCTCCAATCTCATCAGCAAGGTGCAAAGGATGGTTTATCTCTCCAAATGCATGTCCTCTCACCTCCTGTGGCCATTCATCACCACTACCCATTAAGCCACATCAGACTACTCACTATTCCCCAAACCCTCTCTGCTCTTTTTTTTTTTTTTGTCACCCTCAGTAAAGTGCTATGACATCACTGCTCACAGCAACCTCAAACTCTTGGGCTTAAGTGATTCTCTTGCCTCAGCCTCCCAAGTAGCTGGGACTACAGGCACCCACCCCTCTCTGTTCTTTTTTAACTCTATCTTTCTGAAATCCTCTTTCCCACTACTTGGCAAGCCTTTTCTTTCTTTGCCCTTCCTTCTCTACATACACCAGATCCAGAAGCATCTACTCTGTGATGCTTTCCTAATCCCTAAACACAGAATTCATGGCTCCAACATCCCTTTTGCCAGCACCACTTGTTACTTCCGCCTGCTTTGATACTGATCATGTTGGAGTGTGGTTATTCAGGCCTGTCTCTTCCCATCTTTGTGTTGTCCGGACCTGGCATCATATCTGGGACAGAATATAGGCACTCAGTAGAAGTCTGTTGAGTTTAGTTCAATTCCTCATCTTTTCCTATGACTAATACTTCATTTCATCCATTCTGTAAAGACGAGAATGTCTCTGAAGAATTGTTTGCATCAGCTCCGCTCTCTCTGGCTTCCACACCCACCTCCCCATTGAAGCGGCTCTTGGCAGGTCACCAGAGACCTCCAGATCCCCAAACACTTTCTTCCTCATCTTCCCAAGGTCTCAGCAGCACTGGGCTCCATTGCCGTCCTTCTGCTTAAGTTACCCCTTTCCCTTGGCTTCTGCCATTATTCTTCTCCTGTTTTCTCTTGCCCCTCAGGCTCTCCTGCTCCCCCCAAAATGGAGCACCATTTTAAAAAACTATTTTGCCGGGCATGGTGGTTCGTGCCTGTAATCCTAGCACACGGGAAGGCTAAGGTGGGCAGATCACCTGAGATCAGGAATTCAAGATGAACCTGAGCAAGAGTGAGACACCGTCTTTACTAAAAACAGAAAAATTAGGTAGGTATGGGGGTATGTGCTGGTAGTCCCACCTACTCAGAGGCTGAGGCAGGAAGATCACTTGAGCCCAAGAGTTTGAGGTTGCTGTGAGCTAAGATGACACCATGGGACTTTACCCAGGTTGACAGACTGAGACTCTGTCTCAGAAATAACAATAACAATAATAATAATAATAAAACAAAATAAAAAAATATCTTCTGGGCGGTGCCTGTGACTCAGTGAGTAGGGCCCATATACCGAGGGCAGCAGGGTCAAAGCCTCAGCCAAACTGCCACAAAAAATAACTCAGCATTGTGGCGGGCGCCTGTAGTCCCAACTACTCAGGAAGGCTGAGGCAAAAGAATTGGCTGCATCCAAGAGCTGGAGGTTGCTGTGAGCTGTGATGCCACGGCACTCTACTGAGGACGACAAAGTGAGACTCTGTCTCTAAAAAAAAACTATCTCCATCTTCAGCTCTCAGCTGTAGATGCAAATATTTGGTGCCCTACTCCACATCTCACTGACATAATTCTCGGGTACCTCGGGCCTGAAAGCCTAATACTTAGTTAACTGTTTTATCCCCCACACTTTTCTTCCCTCAGTCCTTTTTCCTTTCAGTAAAAGGTGCAGTAATAAAGGACCCTCATCTTAGGATCTTGGGAGCACTCTCAGAGACGGTGCCTCGGAAGAGGGTCCAGTCTAGGGATATCTGAATGTCATGGATTCCTATGTCTGACTTAGGTTTGGAAAAGAACCGGCCTGTCTAACGTGGCATTCAATACCCAGCATGCTCTGGCCCCAACCTCCCTTTCCAGCCCCAGCTTTCACCTTGCCTATAGATCACAAATGGGCAAACCCTGGTCTATCAGCCAAATCTGGCAATCCACATGTTTTTAAGCAAGTCTATAAGCAACGAATGATGTTTGTATGTTTGAAAGGTTGAAAAAAATCAAAATAATACAAAATTTTTTTTTTTGAGACAGAGTCTCACTTTGTTGCCCTCGGTAGAGTGCTGTGGTGTCACAGCTCACAGCAACCTCAAACTCTTGGGCTGAAGGGATTCTCTTGCCTCAGCCTCCCAAGTAGCCAGGACTACAGGCACCTGCCACAACGCCAGCTATTTTAAGAGATGGGGTCTCACTCTTGCTCAGACTGGTTTCAAACTCCTGAGCTCAGACAATCCACCCACCTTGGCCTCCCAGAGTGCTAGGATTATAGGCGTGAGCCACCTCGCCCGGCAGGAATAATATTTTGACACATGGAAATTATATAAAATTCAAATTTTGGCATCTGTAAGTAAAGTTGTATGAAACACTGTCATGTTAATTAATTTATTTATGATCTGTCTCTGCTAACTAGCTACAAAGGCAGAGTTTAGGAGCTGGAACAGGGAACATACAACTTGCAAAGCCTAAAATATTTACTATCTGGCCTTCTACAAAAAGACTTTCCTAAGCCCTGCTCTAAGGGTTTGGCACACACTGGTCTCTGTTCCTCTATCTAAATCCTACCTCCCTCTAGCCCTTATCAATCCAGTCTCTTCTAGTAGCTTCTCTGTCTACTCCACTAGAGTATCTAGTATCTCACCCTTCTCTAAACCCCTCTGGTAATGTGCAAAGTTGGTAGACTTACCACCCAGAGCCTCGTACTGCTTGTTAGCATTTCTGGTGCACATGTCATGCGTCCTTTCCAGCTTAGGAGCCACCTGAAGGCAGAGACAAGGTCTTGTTCATCTTGTACCCCAGGGCAGGGCACAATGCCTAGCAACATCATAGTGCATAGAAAGGAGGTGTCAGCTGGGCTAGTGTAATCCTAGCACTCTGAGAGGCCAAGGCAGGTGGATTGCTTGAGCTCAAAAGTTTGAGACCAGCCTGAGCAAGATGAGAACCCCACCCCCATATCTACTAAAAAAAAAAAAAAGAAAGAAAAAAACTAGCCAGGTGTCGTGGTAGGCACCTGTAGTCCCAACTACTTGGGAGGCTGAAGCAAGAGGATCTCTTGAGCCCAGGAGTTTGAGGTTGCTGTGAGCTATGACCCCATGGCCCTCCAGTCTGGGCAACAGAGTGAGACTTTGTCTCAAAAAAAAAAAAAAAAGAAAAGAAAGTAGCCGTCAATATACTCCTTTCTGAGTGGTTTCATCTTTTCTGATATTCCACTACTTAAATCTAAGAAAAAGCTGTCCATTTATTTACTTAGGTATTCTGTTTTAAGGAAAGTGCAAGTTTTGTCCAGTTTCCCTCCTGTTAATCCCCATGAGGTGCTGAAGACAAGGTCTAGACCAGTGTTTTCAACCTTTTTTTACCTCACAGCACACTTGAACCTGTACTTAAACTTCCATGGCAAACTTAAATTACCTTGATCAGAAAAAAAAAAAAAAGAAAGAGAGAGTAAAACAAAAGAATATACTTACTGTGTTTTGAACATCTTTCAAAAATAATTTAATCAATGATCTTTAAAAATCTTCACGGGACACCTAAAATCCTCTCATGGCCGAGGCCCGCTGGTGGAAAATCACTGGTCTAGGTAGATAAATTGCATGAGCAGCTTCTTAAGACTGCCTGGCCTTATGGGGGGCAGTGAGCGGAACAGGTCCTGGACTTACTCTCGGTTTCGCTGGTTACCAGTCCTTCCTCACTTTCATCATCTGTGAAGTTGTTGACTAAAAGTTGGATCTGTTTGAGCAGGGGATTTCCTAAAATCCATTCTAGCTTCCAAACCTAAGAATCGTGTATTTTTTTGTTGTCGTTGTCTTAGGGTTTGTTTGTTTGTTTGTTTTTGAGACAGAATCTCACTCTGGTGCCCTGGGTTAGAATCCCGTGGCGTCACAGCTCACAGCATCCTCAATGGGCTCAAGCAATCCTCTTGCCTCCAGAGTAGCTGGGACTATAGGCGCCTGCCACAAAATCCAGCTAAGGATTGTGGTTTTTTTGTTTTTTTTGTTTTTTTTTGTAGAGACAGAGTCTCACTCTCTCGCCCTCTGTGGAGTGCTGTGGAGTCACAGCTCACAGCAACCTCCACCTCTTAGGCTTGAGGGATTCTCCTGCCTCAGCCTCCCAGGTAGCTGGGATTACAGGCGCCCGCCATAATGCCCAGCTGATTTTTGATGCAGTTCGGCCGGGGCCGGGTTTGAACCCGCCACCCTCGGTATATGGGGCCGGCGCCCTACTCGCTGAGCCACAGGCGCCGCCCAACCTGATGCATTTTATTGGTTATATATTTCTGAGTGGTCAATCCCTACATCTCAGGGCCAAATATGGACTGTTTATTTGACGCAGACAAATAGTGAAGTGTTTATGAAAGACATCCAGGAAAGAACTTTTATAGGCTTGATCCCAATGTGTGTGACCCAAGGCTGTTTGAAACGAGGGTATGGAAAGCTGTCACTTCACTCTGGAGACTCAGTAAAGCCGAAGTGAGGCGCACTGCTTTGGTTCCTGCCTTGGGTGCCCTTGCCCGGCCTGGAAACCCTGCTCCACTGCTTAGCTTCTCCTCAGTGTGCCGGCAGCACTGCCTTCTGACCTAGTTCAGGCGTCCTTAGTGACCTCTGGCAATCCTATGTTGCGGGTACCTTTGGGAGCATGCCCACTCGGCTAGATTTTATAGTGATGATTTTCTTCTTACAGAAGTTAGGTTAAGAATTTTGTACTCCCCTTATTAAAGAGATAATTTCACAATGTAATTTGCTTCACAAGCCTCCCACAGTTATGTTAAGCAGATGGTTGCCAAACTCCGATTCGAAGTAGATTGCTCTTATATGAAATAAAATCCTCACTCAGAAAAGTTGGCAGTGTAAGCTGATCGTCTTCCAAAACAGTCTCTCAGACAAAGTTCTCTATACTCAAAACTGGCAAACTAGTACTGTATTATATCTGGAGTGAAAACAGATCAAGTAATATGCAATGATTCAAAGTCATCTTTAATAATTGCCGTCCCTATATTTCTTGACTGGTGACTAGTACTGGCTTTGCTTTTGCTGACATAGAGGAAATAGCAAGAATTTGGTCATCTGTTAGATATGGGTTCCAGTCTCGGCTCTTACTCTGAATACTCATATGACTTGGACACTTCCTTGTTTTTAAAATGAGTATTATATACTTCACAGAGTGGCTGCCATGATTAAATCAGTTGATGCACTCAGTGGACCTGCAGTCTTTCCTATCATGTAGTGGTCCTATAATGAATGTTATGTTGATGCTGATGATTTGTGTTTAAAACCTAACCTGTGTTGGTATGTGTATGTGTTTGTCACCTGTAGTTAATTTATGCAGTGTCTCAGTAACTTAAAAAGAGAAGTATAGTATATAAATCAACAGCAGTTCAACAAATAGGTATTGGGTGCCTAGTGTATGTGATAAGGTGGTTTTCCAGCTGTGAATAAGAGAGTATTTCCCTTCAAGGACCTTGCACTCTGGGTGGTATGGAGCTAAGGTAGCTATACTAACGAAAGCACTGTAATGTAAGGTGATATAAATGTCTTAGGAGAAGAACTTTGTGCTTAGAAAACATTTATGAAAAGAAGTAGCAAATAACTGAACCTTAAATGGTGTACTAATTTTGATAGTAATAGGGAAAGAATTCCAGAAAATAATAAGTTGGGAGAAAAATAGTAAATAGAGATACGTAAAATGTTTTCCAAGGGAAGTGACAATATGATGGGACTATGCTTAATTTAAATTCTACAGCAATACCTTTGTATTTAATTTGTAGGCAGTGGGCAATCATTGAAGAGGTTAGGAGACAAGTTCTTCATTAGGAAGATTAACAGCTGAATAGAGGATGAGTTAGGGGAGTAGGATATGGCAAAAGACTGAAGAGACCAGTTAGAAAGCTATTGAGATTTTTCCAAGTTGAGAGAGTCACGGGCATGTTAAAGTAGTTGCATTGCCCAAGAAAATGCAAAAAACAGACTTGGACCTTCAAGACAGGGCAGATGCTGAATCTTTAGGATTTGTCAAAGCGAATCATTCATTTAACGTATGGATAAAGGAATAGGTTGCTATTTGCCTGCGGGATTTCTATTTAAACCCTATGTATTTTCCACACATTGTACAGTTCTCATGAACTAGTTGTCTGCTAAAAAATAGCAACTTCATCCTTGTGCTAAGTGATAGCACTGTTCTGAGTGATAACGGTGTGTGTTTTGTGATGTGTATGCAATATAAGGTTTTGTGTGTTTGGGATCTCCTCAAGAAGTTAGAAGTTTTGCTATCCTTTGTTTTATAGTTTTTTCCTCAAGAAAGTAGGAAGGATACCTTGTCAGTCTTTGTTTCTGCTGTGAAGGATCCTTTTAAATGTAACTGAAATGTTACATGAGCCACGCATGGGTGTGATTTATCTTTATATCTATAATAGACACAAGACTGTCAAAACCTGATCACAAAGGAAACCCTCAAATGCTATTCTTCATTAACTGTTGGTTTAGAAAATAAAATTGGTAATATTGCTTTATATCTCAAATTTCTGTCTTTTCCTATCACTGAGAAGTTATAACATGACAAAAAATATAGAAATTAATACAAAAAGAGGGGAGGAAAGAAAAGATTGAATATTAAATTCTTCAGCAACTAGCTGTCCTCCTTGGACCTACTACTGCCTTAAGAACAAATGAATTTTAAAATTAGGAGATAGTTGTAGTTAACAGTTTGGTTTATAGAAACTTTAAAGTATTTTTTTTTTTTGGACCATTGTAGACTTGTATTCTAAGTGTCTTCAACTGATGTACGTGGTTTTATAATTACCAAAGTTCTATTTGCCCATGACTGATTTTTGTCCTAATTATAATAGTAATGTCAGTTACATATTTAATTGGCATATTATGTCATAGAAAAATGGATAGGCTAAGAGCAGAAGATCCTGAGTTGGTAACAGGCTCTCACTAACTGTGTATTCTTTGAAAAATCATCTAACAACCCATGCTTCACTGTTCATCTGTGGCTGCCCTTCTTATATACAGTCACTCTGAGTGTTAAACGAGATCGAATACGTATTTTATAAATGATAAAAGCTATGTTCATTATTTTTCAGTTATCATTATTATTACCACTATTATTATTAAAAATGTTCTAAGTCCTTACCTTGTAAGAGGTTATATTATCTAGCCTTCTGTTTTCAAGACCATCAAATGTTATTTTCCCCCATACTTTAGATCTGTGGTCCCCAAGCCCCATACCAGGGAGTAGTATTGGTCTGTGCTTTGTTAGGACCAGGACACACAGGAGAAGGTATATGGCAGTGAACAAGCTGAACTCCATCTGTATTTACAGTCTCTCCCATCACTCTTATCACTGCCTGAACTCTGCCAGATCTCTATCCGATCCCTCCCACCCCCCACCTATATCCCATGGAAAAATTGTCTTCCACGAAACTGGTCCCTGGTGCCAAAAAGGTTGAAGACTTCTGTTTTAGAGGATGCAGGTGGCTGAGTGAGGATAAAAAATTTCCCACGGTCCTACAACTAGATTAAGTGGCAGAAGGGAGAGAGGGTAGCTTTTACTATACTATTGTTGGAATAGTAACTGTATCAGAAATCAGTACTATCCTGATCTGAAGTTATCCAGTGGGTTTAATAAGTCAACAATCTAGTTACAATGGAGAGAAAAGAAAGAAAATGGGGAGAAGGATGAAGTGAGGTGAGGTACAGACTTAGATGCCACCAGGAGTGGTACAGCTTCAGTTTGGTGACAGTAGTGACAGTACTTGTCCCATTTATGAAATGAATACTTTAAAAGGACACAGTGTGAGGAATCTGCCTTGCAAGTCTTACCCACTTATTAATCTACAGTTAAAAGGAACAAAAGTTTTATATATATGACATTTTGTTGAGGATATTGAAAAATGGCTGCATGTATACCTTAAAATAATTTTTTGTGATGATTTTATTTCAATTGTTTAGACTATTGGTAAATTCTTAGCAAATAATTGGGCTTTACATTAGAGTTTTGATGGCAATTTGTCTGACACATTATTTAAACAGTTGCTAAGCTATTAACACAGATTTAATCAGGTTTGGTGTTTGTTTTGAAAGTTTAAATGAGAGGGTTATATTAGTGCAGGAGCAACTTCAATAGAGAGCCATAATTGATTCAATTAGTGTGTATAATACCATTTCAAATATCTGTTATTGTCTGGGAGAAACTGATGCTTGTAAGTTATAAAAGCCCTTCAGTGTCCTCTTAAATTCTCATAAAATAGAAACCAAACATATAAAATCTACTTACATATCACGCCTGAAAGGTTTCTTTTTTTCCTATGTGGAGAGTAATGAGTGATCATTTAGCTATCATTTATTCAACACTGTGAAATTAATTAAAATTTTAATTTTAAAAATATAATTGGAAAACTAAACAGAAGTTGCTAATTTCATTGAAATTAATCTAGAAAACTTGTTTTCTACTCTATAAGATCAACAAATATTTTATCCTTTTAAAAATGTAAGTAAATTGTAATCTTTCTGTATTATTTTCCTGGCTAGGTAACTTAACTGATCTGCTGTGGATTAGTACAATCAGATCAGACTAATAGTAAGTTGTAGAAAGTTTGATTTAGATAAATAAAAATATTTTAATATTGATATTTTCAGTTCTGGTTGCCGTGTATGGTATTTCTAGAACTTGACATTTAAAAATTATAGGATTGTGGGCAGTGCCTGTGGCTCAGTGAGCAGGGCACCAGCCGCATATACAAAGGGTGGTAGGTTCAAACCCAGCCCTGGCCAAACTGCAACAAAAAATAGCTGGGTATTGTGGTGGACACCTGTAGTCTCAGCTACTTGGGAGGCTGAAGCAAGAGAATCGCCTAAGCCCAGGAGTTGGAGGTTGCTGTGAGCTATGATGCTATAGCACTCTACGAAGGGCGATAAAGTGAGACTCTGTCACTTAAAAAAAAAAAAAAATTGTAGGACTGTTTGTGAAAACTAAATTCTAACAATGAAGATGGAATTTATTCTCTTTATTTAACAGTTCAAAATCAACTGAATATATTTTACAGTGCATATGACTGTATTATATATTGATTGCATAAACAAATTATATATTTTATTAAAATATTTCCTGCACTCTTACTCATGAACTTTTCATGGCTTATGTCAGAGTATATGTTGCCTTATTAAGATGGATTTCTTATTTAAATTATTATTATTATTATCATTATTATTATTTGCAGTTTTTTTGCAGTTTTTTTGGCCAGGGCTGGGTTTGAACCCATCACCTTTGGCATATGGGGCCAGCGCCCTACTCCTTTGAGCCACAGGCGCCACTCTTCTTATTTAAATTAATAAAACTCTTTTGCTTTTAGCCTTAAACCCTCACTATCATTTTTAGCAAAGTTATTAGTACTTCAGGCAAGGAGTAGGCACTTAAAATATATATTCTCATTCAGTGATTTTTTTAAAGAGAATTCAGTGTTGTCTTTATTTGAATTGGATGAGTTCCTTAAGCATAAGGTCAACAAGTGTATGTAACAGCATTATACATTTTATTTCTCATTTCGTTCTTACATAAATAAAATCAGGGTTTTTTTTTTTTTTTTAACTTTTTGAAGATAATAATTGTGGCCAAGAAAATTTTCATTATGGCATAAATTGAATTAAATCAATTTGTTTTTAATAGCATCACAGATTAACATAATTTTGCCACATTTGATTTTGGATTATAATTTTTTTTTTAAGCGGTGATCTATATGTGTTTGCCTGTGTAAAAACCTTTATTCAGTTATCTCTGTATTCATTGCTATATTAGTGAGTTAAAGCAGCAATCCCCCAACCTTTTTGGCACCAAGTTTCATGGAAAGCAATTTTTCTTTTCATTGCCAGGGGACTGGAGGGGTGTGTACCTGACAGCAGAGAGAGCTTAGGTGGTGAGGGGTGGAGCTGTAAATACAGATAAAGCTTCATTCACCTCCCTGCCCCCTCACCTCTTACTGTGTGCAGTTCCTAGCAGGCCACAGACTGGTACTGTTCCCTGGCCCCAGAACTGGGGACCACACAATTAAAGGCAAGTGTAGTGTAACTGTTCATTTGCTATTATACATCTAGAAATAATGATAATTATGAAGCCTTCGAGTAAAAAGAACCCAGTATGATTACTAAAGAAACTTTCATAATTGAAAATAGTTTGGCCTGAAAGTCACTTGAAAAAGAGCTTCTATATGACTTCTTGTCATTGGTACAGTGATTTGAAAATGGAAATGGAAATGATTAAATTATGTGTTTTTATTGCATCTGTAAGATTAAATTCTAATGTTCATGAATAGTATTTTGTAAGTAGAAAGAAGAGGGGGGAAAGCTTGAATCCTTAAATGTGTTTGCACTATAAGGAATTTTTTTTGAAATATATGTGGAACTTTTTATACTGAAATATATTCAAAGCGTTTTCTATTTATACTTAGTAATAAAAGTCTTTTCTGTTATCCTGTCTGAGTTCACAAATCTCAGAATCTACTAGAAAAACGGATATTAACAATTAGCTGAAAGTTATAAATAGATGTTCCATTACAACTTAAATATGAGAAACAACTTTACCATTAAAGCTAAAATCTTATTTCACATAAAAGACATTTCTAACAATTTCTAACAATTTGTTTTGGCAAAATACTTTTTAAAAATTAAGCCATTATTGTTTGTCAGTATGTATAATTTGCATAAATTCTTATGGGTAGGCTTGAGTTTTACATTCATCATTTTCTGTCAAAGAAAGAAGCTTGCAAAATAATTCTTGGTGTTGAGAATTCTAACAGCAAAATTTCCTTTCACTTAAATTGAATAAGTTATCATCTTCATAGACCATATATGAAAATGTCTTTGTATTACCAAATTGTAAAAGAAAAGAATGTTAAAAATCTAATTTCAGAGTTTTGAAAACTAATGTCCTGTAAATATTATTGTACATTAATTAATTATAATTTTAGTAGTTGTAACTTTACATATTATCACTACAAATAGTCATATACAACTTTTATTAATATGTAAATTATAATTTAGAATATACTTAAGTAATCATTTACATTTAATCTTTAACATATTAAGTGCTCTGTATTAATTAGAAGCATCATAAATAGTAAAAAACAAGTCATGGGAGAGTTTCTTTGAGTAGATAAAACTTTTCTATTTAATAATTAAAATATGAAGAATAATTTCTTTGATTTGAGATTATCAACCTAATTTTAGTGAGATTAGTTAAAAATTAATTACTGTCAGTGGTGCCCATAGCTCAGTGGGTAGGGCTCAGGCCACATACACCCAGGCTGGCGGGTTCCAGGCCAGCTAAACAAAAGTGACAACTACAACAAAAATAACTGGACGTTGTGGCGGGTGCCTGTAGTCCCAGCTGCTTGGAGGCTGAGGCAAGAGAATTGCTTAAGCCCAAGAGTCTAAGGTTGCTGTGAGCTGTGACAGCACAGCACTCTACTAAGGGCGACATAGTGAGACTCTGTCCCCCGCCCCCGAAAAAAAAAGATTAATTACTGTGGGCTTTTGCTTGCACATAAGCACCTACGCAAAATTTAGTCTATAATATGTGTATATTAAAATGAGTTGCCCTTTATTGATTTCCTGTATCAGTCTGGCAAAAAGTATACATTCATACACAACAAACAGACAATTCCTTATAGTATTGTTTGAGAAACGATTATCATGGTGTTGTTACCATTTCTTGTCTATTTCCATTTTAGCAAAGATATGTATATACTTGGATTTATTTTAAGTATATTCTTCTAAGGATACAAAGGCCTACTACATTTGTAGTAGTAACTGCTTTTCAAAGTAACATTTTTATCAATATTTGATGTTATGTTTTAATGTCCCTATTATAAGATTCTTACTAAAGAGAAATGATAATTTAATATTGTAATGTCAAGTCATATTCTTTATAATTTTGTGCTGTTTTAAAATTTATGAAGCCCATAGTTTTAGACTCAAAAACTGCACTTTTAAGTATTTATTTCTTTATTTCCTGAAGTGGAATTCCAATAAACCTTATCCTCACTAAGTGTATTTGACCAAACATTGACTATAAGTGAGGAATATAAATGATGGTAGTACTGTGAAGCTTCTGGTCATTAGTTCTTTACTTGAAATAAACACATGGAACAATTTGCTCGCAGTTGGGTTAAAGTGATACTGTATAAAATTATGCTTGTCATTTATTTTATTTCTTCATTTTTATTTTAAATGAAAATTATGAATGAAATATGAGATAATACAAGGTAACCAATATAGCATTTTGCATAAATTAGAAAAGTCTTCCTTATCAGAAAAAAAAAACGTCATGGAAGAATTCTTGGTGTATGGAAAAACTTGCTGAAACAAGATAGAGACCCCAGAATCAATTATTGAAAACTTTAAAAAATTAGCAAGTAAAATTAGCATATATGCCAAAATATCCTTAGTTAAATAGGTAAGTAAAACTATTTGTAAAACACATAATAAACTCAGTGCTATAAGTTACTTAGTATATGAAGAGCATTTAAATTCAGTGAGAAGAGATCGATAAACCAGTAGAAAAATGAGTAAACAACTTTGATAAACAATTCTCAGAAAAAAAAACAGAGAAGATTTAAACATAGAAAAAGATACCCAACTTCACTTATAATTTAAAAATGTATATTAAAAACTTATAAAATAACCACTTTAACATATCAGATTGACAGTTCTGTGTATTATAAAATAATGTGTAAAAGCATAAATAAGAAATAATCTTAAATTTCCAGCAATAGGATCTGAATGAACAAATTATATTACATTTATAAAATGGATTTAAACACACTTTGGAGTTTGAAAATTATGATAGTATGGTTGCTTTTGAGACAGGGATTGAGGGATTGTGAGTTTTAGGTAGAAATCGATTTAATTTTCCTTTGGGGGGGGAGATGGAGTCTTGATCTGTTGCCTCCACTAGAGTATGGTGGCATTATCGTAGCTCTCTGCAACCTCAAATTCCTGGGCTCAAGCAGTTATCCTGCCTTATCATCAGGAGTAGCTGGAAGTACAGGCCACCGTGCCCGACTAATTTTTCTACTTTTTATAAAGACAGGGTCTCGCTCTTGCTCAGGTTGGTCTTAAACTCCTGGCCTGAAGCAATCTTCCCACCCCAGTGTCCCAGAGTGCTAGGGTTACAGGTGTGAGCTGTAGAACCTAGCCCTTAATCCTTATTTTTTTTTATCTTTTATGTTGTTTGATTCTTCTTTATTATGTCTGTTGCTTCTTTAAACATAAAAAACAAGTTTAAAGCAATAAAATTCTTAATCAATTGGGTGAAACATCTCAGTGAATACTGCTTAGCATCTCCTGTATACCCACAAAGTTCATGTACTGATTAAAGATATAAAGGTAGATAAAATGTTGTCCCTGTTTTTCTCAATAATCAGTAAGGGAGTAGAGATTTGTTAATAGTGTGAAACTTGAGGAAGCTTCTCCTCTATTCACCAAACCTTATGAAATAGAGCACAATATGCCCAGAGAAAAATAAAAGATAAGCACATTTCCTACATTTACTCATTTAATGCTCACATGAAGCCTAGGAAGTGGGTACCTTTATCATCTACATTTTAAAGACAACGTAGTGAATCTAAGTTTCTTCAGATGCTTAAAAACTTAAAGATGTTCCACTTTAACAGATAAACTATCGTGCTCAAACTTTATTTAATAATCTGAGCTCTTGTCCACTTTACAAACGAAAGATGTAAGATTCAGAGATTAAATAATTAGTTCAAGATTATACTGTTAGTGCTCTTGAACCACATTGCCTCCAGCTAATAGGGGCACTCTCCGGAAAGGAGCAGGGTAAGAGCCATTTTAAAACCCTCTCTCTAGTGATAAGTAATAACAAATCACAGAATGTGTGGTTTCTCTAAGAAAACACTGGCAATGAAAAAAACCCTTGCTTCCTTTTTATGAAAATATTTCCTCTATTCATGTAGTAACAAATAACTTGTTTTGCTCAGTAACTTTGATATGATTTCTTAAGAAATTTTCAAGATTACTTGATAAATTACTCACACTCACTCAAAGCTTGCTTCTGCTTTGTGAAAAGACTGTCAGCAATGTAGAAATGAGGGCAGTGCTAACAAAATTCCAACTTTTCTGTGGGATGATCCAAAAACAGCAAACAGAAGGCATGAAATTTCTTAACAGTCGCAAGTGTGTACACGCAGGCTATGCCATGCCTGTCATGAGCCACTGTTTGGTCTGCACAGATTAGAGTTAGGATACTTTGATTTGCAGACTAGTATGTTCCATAGAGAATTTCTTTATACAGGAAAAAACCTGCAGAATAACTTATGAGCATGTGAGGTCTGAGTGCCCTGCTCTACATTTGCATGGCCCTTAACTGGATGTGTGAGTTTAGTTTGATTTTAGAACATTTGCTGTGACGGTGTGCCTCCTCATAAGCCAAAGACATTTGCCGGATTAAGGTCCAGAGTTGTTTCTCTTGCTCCATTCAGCAGCAGGTTTACACAGATACTCTGATGTGAAACAGAGAATATGAAGTATACATACAGACTGTGAAATTAAGAGGAGGCATAACTCAGTGAGTGAAACAATATTTAATCTTGTCTCTTCTATAATCCTAGCTCAGTTGTAGTAGCCTTAGTGACCAAGTCCAAATCCCATGTCAGAATTATTTAAAGATTTTGCTTAAAAAGTAATTACCTGAGTTAAAGAAATAAACATGTGAAGAAATCTTCAGGAGTCTTTCTGTTTATCTAGCGCTTTCCTGAGTCGTCTTTGCATACGTCCCACTCCACCTACATACCCTGAAGCGCCCTGTGTACACACATTGACATGGCATTTGGTGATGGACTAGGTATATTTAATTTTTTTTTCACATTGCAGCAAATTCAGTAAAGCTAGAAATGCAGAGTGATGAAGAGTGTGACAGGAAACCCCTGAGCCGCGAAGACGAGATCAGGGGCCATGATGAGGGGAGCAGCCTAGAAGAACCCCTAATGGAGAGCAGCGAGGTGGCTGACAGCAGGAAAGTCCAGGAGCTTCAAGGCGAGGGAGGAATCCGGCTTCCGAATGGTAAACTGAAATGTGACGTCTGTGGCATGGTTTGCATTGGGCCCAATGTGCTTATGGTACATAAAAGGAGTCACACTGGTAAGCAGCTGAAAGAATAACTGATGACTGCCTGTGACATCTGATGTTGATATTACCTGACATCTATTCTCTTTCCTTTTTATTCAGGGGTGGCAATGGTGAAACTACCTTTTCAGAATTCTGCTAGTATTGGATTGCAGAAAAACAGAGAGTAGCCTGGGTCTTGACTTCCAGCCTTCAAATCTGAATAACATATCAGAAAAGAAGTTTGGGATTCAGTTTCCACAGTTCTTAATATAGCAATAATATGATAAGGGTTCACAAGGTATAGGAGAATTTCATTGTGTAACTTAATCTTTTTGTATTTCTATACATATTTTACCATACCCATGGGCAGATAATATAGTTTGGTAGCTAAGAGTTTATACTTCAAAATGGCGCTCATGCAATTATATAGGACTGAATCATTTTCACTTTACCAAGTTAATTCCTTGGAATAGAATATCTAATCAATCTTTGCATGCCATAGGTCTTGGTAGTAGATAGGTACTTTTTGTAGTTCAAGGATGTTATTACTTTCCTGTGATTTTTGGCTATAACTCCTGCAAGGAGGTATGTGGGATTGAATATGACAAAGGGTGGCAGACCTACAGGTGGAAATGTAGGATCCAGAAGAGGGTTAGAAAAAAGTCCTCAGATTAATTTAATGCATATTTTTGGACATTTGAGAGGTGGAAACTTATTCATGAAAACCAACCAAATTCTTTGCCAAAATCAAAAAAAAATAAAAGCAACAAAAATGATATTGTGGTAGGAAAGGAGGATTATTGATACTTTGAAGAAAACAGAGTTTAAAGCTCATATAAAAGTTAATTTAAAGATAGTAGCAAAAAAAATAATAAAAGTGGTAGCTTTCACTACAATGCAAAGTAGTAATATATTATAAAATATTACTAACTAGGGAATATTACTAGTATTCTCCGTTTTAAAATATAATATTCTTTTGAAGAGAGATAAATCACAATGACAATTTACTTTAAGTTTTAATTTCTAAATATTACTGTTAATAATCAGGTGCTTAAAACTTGAAAGATAAAAGTATATGGAAATTTTTTTTAGTCCGAATCTTTCATTTCATCAAGTTATTTGTCCATTATTCCTTATGTAGAGAAGGGCATTTTTGAGGCTGGAACTATGGTTTTCTGATACTCAAGACTGGTTTTGTTAACTACACCAACCTTGGTGTATCAATATGCCAACAATTTATTAACAGGTATGACCCAGGCTAATATTTTAAAAATTACAGTGAGAAGTTACACATTAAAATTATTATTATAATAATCAAAATCATTAGCTTTACAACATATACACTTATTCTAACCATAAGGTCAGTTACATTTTGCTTTTTGATTATTTTTTAAATTTCCTTTTTAAATAGCACTGTGTTTTAAAAATATATAATGAGTACAGACACTTCTTTCATTTTAAAAAATATCTTAGGAAAGGCTGAAATATCAAGCTTGGTATCTATTTGATAAGAAAAAAATATAAATTACTATAAAATGATCTACTTTTTATCCATACTTGCAAAGTAATTCTAACTGTAGTTCTGACAAGTGAGTTCCACAAAGCTATAATACAGTGTGTCAGAGTGATTATATTGGGAAGATAACATTCTTTCAAATGTGTAACTTCCCCTATTAAAATATAAACTAAACAAAGTCAGTCTAATGACTTTTCACTTGAGTTGTGTATAAAGTCTACTTTAAGGGTGAATTATATACTAAAAACAACTTTTTGAAAAATTTTAATAAATCTTTTATGTTCTGAGTTAAGAAAATTCAATAAACCAGAATACCTTTTTTGGTAAGGATTAACTTGGAAGTTTTTCAACTATTTTAAAGTTACTTTTTAATTTTAGAATATTACGAAGGTACAGATGTTTTAGTTACATTAAGTGCTTTTGTCCAGCTTGAGTCAAAGTTGTCAGTGTGCCCTTCTCCTGGTTAGTGTGAATTGTACCTGTTAGGTGTAAATTTACCCCTCCTCTCCTGCCCCCCAGCCTCCTTGCTTTCCATTGAGTTCTCAGAGTATTCTTTCTTGAAAATTAATCAGTCCTTTACTGTTTCTATGGTGATATTCATGAGGACTGTTGGTGTGTGAATTCAATTACAATTAAGATAACCTACTCTGCTGTCCATTTACTATTAACTATGGTGAGAAAGTTGAATTATTTTGATTTCTGAAAATAATATTTGGCATGAAAAATGTTCATAGTAGTTATACAGAGTTCCATAGCCCTGGAAATATAACCCAAGGAGTATGACCTAAAACAACCATTTAAAGTACATTTGCAAGACTATAAACTTCTTTATTAATAAATTGTTTGGGAGTATGATGCAAATTATTACACTTTCTTCAGATCTGGGAGATTTTTGTTAAAGCTAATAGCTATTCGTGGAGGAACTTGGGATATATACCATGTTTTGTTGACTTTAAAATTGTGGATATGATATCTTTAAACTAGCCATTTTAAAGGTATTTCTGATGGCCCTGTTTATACACCTGAGTGGGTCCAAACATTTTCAACTCCATTTTAGTACTAGTTGAGAATAGAAGGTCTAGTTGTGCTTCTTTAATTTAAACTAGATGGAGAAAAATTTAGTTATAATAAAGCTATTAGCCAGATATTTTTCCCTTTACCCCATGTGCTGTCTTTATCTTAAAAACTCCCACTCTTACCAATAATTTTTAGCTAATGTAAAAGGCACTGTCTTAAATTCTTATGAAGTCTTTGGGAAATAGATTTTTGAATTTCTTAGTTCTTAGCAGAGTATCTAATATGAAATTGATAGTGAAAAAATCCATAACCACCCAATTCATTACAACAACATGGAGTATCAGATCTAATTCACTTCTTCTCTCTCTTTCATACTCTACTAGTAAGTTGCCAATTCTAGTGACTTATAAATGGCTCAGTGTTACTTCTTTGGTATTCCTACTTTAGTAAGTAATCAGGTAATATTGTCATCGGATACTCCAGGCACTCTTCACTGGGAATATAGAGAGAAGTAAACAAGCAGGGATAGTAAATCAATTCATGCATGAACAAAAATCTGTGGGAACATTATAAATACACAATATTCTAAATTTTGGTCCTCTTTGGGGATATAATACTCCCATCTCTGTAACTGCATTTTCTGCACCACATTTTGTACATTGCAGCCTTGTGGAGTCATTCTCTTGCTCTAAGGATCTCTGGTTCCAAGCATCTCTGAACAACTTCCAAGGATTTTTCCATATTTGTAGGTGGTTGTCCCTTCCAAGCAAGATAGGAACACCCTGTGCCTTTGATTCCCCAAAGCAAATTGATGGACCTATATTTGCATTTCAATTAAACACTTAGGCATAGATCTAGAAACATGTAGGTACAAAAGTACATTAACTATTGAAATATAATTTATTCCATGATAAAAATAATATATAACATTTTCCAGTTAATATCTAGAATTGGACCAGAAGATTCCTAGACTGTGTTTTTAAAAAAAAAAACACCACAGATTGAGAAGGGACATGAACAATCTCATACCCATATCTTAATTGTTCTCTGCATCTAGAATTGTTAGTCCAAATTTTTGCACCCACTAGGGAAAAAATTAACTATTACAAATACAACTACCTACTTAATTTTTGTGACTTGGATTACTTAATAGTATCATTGATACAGTTAGTAAATTTATGAAGTTTACTTAAAATTAGCTTTGATTTACATGTAAAAACATGATTAATATGTTTTCAAAGTCTCAACTGACTCATAAAGGCTAAATGATTCAGTCCATTTAAAGTAGAAATTGTTAAAAAGGGATAACTGAAGTCTTTTCTTTAAAGTTGCATAGACAAAATGGAGGGTTTTTTATAGAGAACCTTGTACTTAACAGATGATTTTCTTCAGGTCCCTGTATACCTAGGTTAGGAAGTATGCCACAACACTGAAGGAAAGTTTCGCTGATGTTTTCTAGAAATGACTTTTTCAAAAATTGAGTTAATTCCCTTGTTTGTTATTAACCAGACATGAGTATGACTCCTTATTTGGGTAATTCCTGAACTATAATTATGTATTCCAATAAAAACCAATCTCATAAGTTAACCTCTTTTCATCCTGGTTTCCAACAGTAGCATTATTGAGGGTTTCACTGTAATTCCAAGAAACATTAGTGTGGAACGTATTAAAACAACTGAATTGTTAAAACGATTATCATTTCCTATAATCAAGATATTAAGAGGAATTAAGCAAATTTCAACCTAATGAGAGGAAAGCCATAGAATTAGTATCCAAAAGTACAAAACATCTATCACGCCTTATTCATATGGTTCAAGTCAAGTGTTTTTCAAAGCCTTATCTGGTTGAAATGAAAGTGCATAATTCTCGGTGTCCCTTTTCTCTCACCCAAGGAGAAGCATGACTGATGACTTTCCTCATGGTCTGTGCTTACTTTTGACCATGGTTACTTGCCTCTGCACTACAGTTTTAACCTTCAGCCATAGGGCAGTCTTTCCAGATATACCTAGCCTACCTTTCATTCCTTCTACTCCACTTAAGGATGATCATGTAAATTCAGAAGTAGTTTCTTATTTTAAAAATTGAAAGTATCTGGAGTGCTTTGTAAATTCGAAAACAAAATTACCCTGTCATTAGTCTCATAAAACTCAGTTAGGTGAATTAAAAAAATTATTTTAAAAAAGGTCTGTCCTCATTTATTCTTTTTTTAGATGTGTGTTATTTTGAACAATGACTTAAGTAATATAAACTAGGGATTTTTAAATATTTTAACTCACAAAGATTGTAGAAGGTTTAAAGAAAATCTAAGTTAGTATGGTATAGGTATATTTTCTAAAGACAAACATGACTTCAGATTGTTTTGTTCACCGCACTCACTGGTTTAATTCCTGTTTAAAGTTATTGCATTCTAAATTGTCACTTGCCTGGGAAATTTTACATACAGAGGTTCTGAAAGTATCAAATATTTGGAGTAAAAATATAATTGATATTTGCTATTTTCCTAAAGTTAATTTGTGAAGGAGATGCTTCCATCCTTCCTTTTATTAATTACTGTGAAATTTCATGGCAGGAGTGAACAGTAGAAAAGACGGTCATTTCGTTAGAAAAAAAAATTAAAGAATCAAAATAAGTTGTACGTATGTGTGAAAAATAAAATACCTCTTCCAAAATTAGATTTATTTAAAAACTTTGATTATTTTGTAAGACTTTGTATAGGGGTTGTAGGCTTTACCAAATGAATCAAACTAGTTAAGAAAAATACAATTCAAGGTAACTTTAACATGATAGGTTTTTTTTTTTTCAATCCAATACATCAATATAGTACCCTTTTGTAGATGTAGTTCATGAGAACTGCAGATTTTGTAAGAAAAAAACCTTAACCCTCCCACACACACGCAGTTTATATTCTTTTGGTATCACTAAGTTCCAAAAAGAGTAAATATTACGGACTTCGAGAGACATCTGATCTACCAACTTTCAGTTTCTCTAGGTTTTACAACATATATAAGAGAATTTTCAGAGCTGCTGCCAGAAAGTGACTGCAGTTTATCTTCTTTATACCTCCTCACTTTTCTTTAAGAAAAGAATTGTTGAGTTTGTATTTTATCAAAGGCCAAAAACTACTGAGGTTTTTGTTAGCTTTTATTAACTGTTTTTGTTTACTGTTTAGCTAAACAACATATGAAACGTAAATTTTCTTAAAACTCTACCCAAAATTTTAATCATTGTCTAACTTCACGTACAGAGATGATCCAGGTCAACCTAAAGGGAATTGTTCTTTTTCTAATTTTCTTTTTATTCTAAACTTTGAACTTAGTATGTAACGTTTTACTATTTATTTATGTATTACTTTATATTTTATTCACATCTGTCTTTAGCAAAAGACAAACTTAAAATGATAGTACTTTCTTTGGGTTTAATAATGTTATCAGTTTGATGCTATTTGACACTTTTACTGCTTCATGACCTACATGTTTTTATGTTTAATACTTATGACAATTATATATATTTAAACAATTTATAGGAACCTCGGTAATAGGGAGAAGAGGGATAAAAGATTCCTGTCAAACAAATAATTTTCACAAAATAAAGAGAATATATAGGAAATGTCAAGATGAATAATTTTCTTAGAATTTTCCCTGATATTTTAGGAAATTTTGCCAAAGGTTTTACTATTAGTGACCAGGAGAATCAAAAGACCTGGCCTATATCTGTAGATCTTGTGGTAATTAATGAGCTTGGGGTAAGCCGGTTCACTTGATTTACCCCTTTTTGTCCCCCTTTTCCTTATCAGCTAAATGAGGGAGTTAAAGTCAAGTTGAGTTGAGTCCCTCTCAACTCAAAATTCCTGTGAATTTTAAAAACATATCATGATATAATAAAGAGAATAAGATTTTATAGTCAGAAATACCAAGTGTAGTTCTCAGCTCAAGTACTTACTAGTTCTGTGACTATAATCAGATATTTTGTCATATGAACCTAAATTTCTTCATTTTAAAATTGAAATTAATAATACCTAATATTAGTGTCATTGTGAAGACTGAGATATTGTATGTAAAGCAACCAGGAAAGCAGTAAAGTGATGGCCCCTGGTTCAACCACTGGTAAACACTGTAATTATTTTTTTAAGTTCATGAAAGGAATCTTACCAAATTTATATGATGAGGAGAAATGGCCACTTGGCCTAACGTTTGACACTTTGGGGCTGTATTGGCTAAGCAAATTCTAGGAAGATTAATGTTTAAAATATGGACGAGGGAGATGAACTTTCTAAGCATAGAGAACTGGCTTAACAGTGGATGGCAAATCAGTCACTTGCACATAACCTACTTGACTTTTCCCACTTGTACTCCTTGTGCAGGTGAACGCCCCTTCCACTGTAACCAGTGCGGAGCTTCTTTTACTCAGAAGGGCAACCTTCTGAGACACATAAAGTTACACTCTGGAGAGAAGCCGTTCAAGTGTCCTTTCTGTAGCTACGCTTGTAGAAGAAGGGACGCCCTCACAGGACACCTCAGGACCCACTCAGGTAAGTGACACCAACTCTTTGAGAATAAAGCTAAAATATGAAGTACTTAGTATTAGCACATTAAATAATTAATGTACATTAAATAACCTTTGAAGTACTTGATCATACTTAATATGCAGGAAATATATGATCCTTTTTTAGTCATATGGACTTAGTAAAGAGGAGCGCTATCAACTGCAGAGTTTCAAGATACTAGAATAAGAAAAATAGCTGTTATATAAATTTTACAATTATTAATGTAGCAATTATGATTAATCCAGGATAATTGAAGATCCCGTGAAATATTATAATGACATTCTGAATTTACTATAGAGGAGATGAAAACTGGCTTTATGTTAGTTTCTTTTTGTTTCTTTTTGTTTTTTGACTGATGTAGTGTTTAGACTGGGACTTCAGTGAGAAAATCAGTATTGTTACTTTTAAACGTGAAGATAGTACATTCATGAGAAATTGACAGTTAGAATATTTTATACTCTGTTTTAATTCTCTTTGTATCTTAGTTCTCAACCTATAGCCATTGGACACTATCCGAAACTTGTCTCTACTTCATAATCATTTAAAAATCTAGAATAAGTTTGGTTTTTTAAAACAAGTGAAAATAATAGTGCATAAAAGAGGAAGAATGATCAGAAATCTGAAATAATCTCATTTGACTTTTACGTGAATTGCCATAACCAAAAAATTAAAGGTAGAAAATTATAGATAAAGCTCTCAAGCCAATTTCATTTACTCCTTCTGTTCATAATGATATACTAAATTTTAACTTAATGGAAAGTTATAGTGGAAATAATATTTTCACCTATGCATTGATAGATTGCATTAGAGATTGCTAAAGTTGTGAGGTAATGCTTGTTGTGCTTTCTTTGCATTTTTCCTGTCAATCTTTAAGGCCTTAACTTTTTTTTTTTTCTTTTTTTGAGACAGAGTCTCACTATGTCACCCTCCATAGAGTGTAGTGGTGTCACAGCTCATAGCAACCTCAAACTCTTTTGGGCTTAAGCAATTCTCCTGCCTTAGCCTCCCCAGTAGCTGGGACTACAGGCGCCCGCCACAATGCCCAGCTATTTTTTTTTTTGTAGAGACAGTCTCACTTTATCGCCCTCGGTAGAGTGCCGTGGTGCCCCCCAGCTCACAGCAACTTCCAACTCCTGGGCTTAGGCGATTCTCTTGCCTCAGCCTCCCGAGTAGCTGGGACTACAGGTGCCTGCCGCAACGCCTGGCTATTTTTCTGTTTTGTAGTTAGGCTGAGGCTGGGTTTGAACCTGCCACCTTCGGTATATGGGGCCGGCGCCCTACTCAATGAGCCACAGGCGCCGCTCACGCCCAGCTATTTTTTGGCTGTAGTTGTCATTGCTGTTTGGCAGGCCCAAGCTGGGCTCGAACCCGCCAGCTTTGGTATATGTGGCTGATGCCCTAGCCACTTGAGCTACAAGTGCCGAGCCTAGGCCTAAACTTTATAACTTGAATGTGAATTATGTGAAACTACTTTAAACATTAACTCTTAAATTTAGAGTAGTTACAAAAATGAACATAAAACAACATATTCTATGTATACATTTTTCTTTCCTCCCTGACTTAAAATAATCCACTCATTTTCAACTATAACGTTTTGTTTTATTTTAAAATTATGCTATGAGAATTATGTCTTGAAGTGGTATTTTATTATGTAAAATATTCTTTATTGAGAGACATTTTTGAGACATGACAGACATTTCCTTTACCTAGCCACAAACTAGCTTATTAAAGTATTATTGAGTTATCTCAAGATTATGTAACACACATATGTCCATGAATGTATATTTTTGCATCAACTATATACAGTAACTTGAAACATCTCTTTCATGCATTTCAAAATTGTGCTGCTTTTGATATCATGATTTATGTATACATATTACTTTATCTTCATAAAAATAAAACATGGTGCTTATCTCTGTTTTGTGCTGACTTTGCTATTTAGTTTACCTTGTCATGATTTTTGCAGATACATAAACAGATAACGGTCAATTTGAGTAATTAAAGAAAATTTAACAGAGGCTCAGTGCCCGTATCACAGTGGTTATGGCACTGGCCGCATGCACCGAGGCTGGCAGGTTCGACCCCGGCCTGGGCCAGCTAAACAACAATGACAACTGCAACAATAACAGAAAAATTTAACAGAGTGTCTAGTAGGGAAGGGGCATCCAGCTATTGCATCATCCAAAGGTCCTATCAGTTCATTCCTACTTCCAGCTAGAATCTAAAATATTACCTGTAACTTACGTTCTTCTTAATAGGCAGGACATAAAACAGAGCTGGTAAGTCCATGCTTCTCTAATTGGTCAGAAAGCTCAAAATTGATCATTATAGCTTTCTTCATCCACTCAATTCCATTTTAGGTCACTCTTACCCTACCTAGAACCTGGGCTAGATTAAGTTTTTCATTAATTAATTAAGTTTCAACTTAGTTCCTGTAAGTTCTGAGCCTTTGGTATTCCTCTCTTTCTTAAATTACTGCATTTGTTTAGTAACCAAAATTATAGGGCAGTTATTTTTAAAGAGATGCCCCATTGAATCTCCTGAGTTCAAAACATAGTTCTCCTTGACCCCATCATATAGCAGCAACCCCCAATCACCTTGGTTGTATGGCAACATTACCAGCCAGTCTCTAAGTTCAGCAGCTTGAGATACACAAAATAGCCAGTGAATTTTCCTGGTTTTTAGACCCAAAATTCTGAACCCTGCTGAAAACACACTCTTCCTTTGGTATTAGAGATTTCCAAAACCACCAATCTGAAGGTTTCAGAACAGAGTAAAGATCCTTTGATGTATTAACATGGTCACTTCTATCATAACCTCTTTGTTCCCATACTTAAGCATTCTTGCTATGGAGGAGACAACTTTCGCCACATATTATTTTCCTGTAGAACACACCCAACCTTTTCCCAAGAGGCAAACCACTCCATTGGGAGGCCTTTTCACCAGTCCATTTAGGCAGCTGAGTCTAACATGAGATATGACCAATGATTTCTATACAGTTGTGCCAGTTGTA
This sequence comes from Perodicticus potto, assembly GCA_963574655.1. Lineage (NCBI taxonomy): Eukaryota > Metazoa > Chordata > Mammalia > Primates > Lorisidae > Perodicticus > Perodicticus potto. The sequence goes on along the minus strand of CAUYRH010015418.1, from coordinate 46,006 downwards.
TTTTCTTTGCTACTGAGATGAGTATCCTGGTTGAAGGCACTATTGTAAGAATACCCTGGTAATTGGTAAGGCATTCTGTTAAACCCATACAAGAGGGAGTTTGCAATAGTATGAAAGGGGAAGAGAAGACATATTCATATCCTGGAAATCTGTCAATTCCTATTAGGAAAATTTCAGTCTCCTCTATGTGGGAAGGAGTCAAATATGTCCTGCCTGCCACCACCTGTTTGGTACCTGATTGGTTGAGGTTTCTAGAGAGTGGTGCCATATCAGGCAGAGTCTTGGCACTGGCAAATTGTGAGCCTGGTAGCGGTAATAGTTAAATTGGTCATGGAAGAGAGGAAGTCCATGCACTTCAATCCGTACACAGTTTTTATCCCTACTCCCATTATCACTTTGTACATTGGCCCATTGACCAAGTTCCAGGTTAGCAAAGCAGAGAATTTGATGATATCTTAAAGATCTAGAACCTTGTCCAGATTACTAAGAGCCTTGTCTACAGTAGATGCCCACTAGAAGTAATTCACATAGCATGCCATGGCCTTTGGCCATACACTCCTGCCATATATCATACTTCAGTTATCTCTTCTTCCCTGCAAAGTGGACAGTCAAGTGTACCAGCTGAAATTCTGGCCTTCGTGGAGATATCGTTTTACCACTATATCTCAGGGTCAGCCTCCCTAAGTAGACCTATAAACATAGTAATCACAGCTGGTACCAAATACCACATAACCCACTTATAAACTAGATCCACACTGTTTCACCCTCTATTACTTCGTCATTGAGTACACTCATGAAGGCAAAGGTGAAAGTTGAAGGTAACAGATTGTGAAACAGAAGTAGCAGTATCAGGGACATCTCAGCTTACTTGCTCATGCAGTATTTTTAGGCTTTCCCAACCTACTTCATCCCAGTTTCATTTAACAATGAAATGTTATCATACATTTATTACTTTATGAACTGTTAAATCAGACAACAAACACCAAGTTCCTTACATGCAGTTTGGGCCAGTAGTCATTTGGAGTCCTGTGACCTAGTACTCGGTCTTAACCATAACCCAATAGCAAATAAAGACCTACTTTTCAGTTGGAGAATAGTTATTGGTAGAAGTTATCTGCATATCTTTCTTACAAAACCATTAGGATCTGTGTACTGAGGTTTCCATTGACAAGAGATGTTATATGGCCTCTCTGTTTGCCACAGACATTACTACAAGTCACTATAGCTGCTGAATCTTAGAATTAAAGGTATAGGGGCACCTTTCATCATTGCAGGGATATGCTAAGTTCCTTATCTTGCCCCAATCTCCTCTTAGAGCAGACAGAGTTGTGAATTACCTAGCATGAGAGCAGCCGCAAACATAGTCTGTGTTGCTTCCAAAATCTAAAGAAGCCACCTCTATTGTGCCTCATTCTTCATGACAGAAGGTGTAAGGTGCAACAATTTATCATTTATAAAAAAGGATCTATTTCAGCATGCCCAGACTACTGGACACATAAAATTTTATCGATGTTGAAAGTCCCTGAGTCCCTGAACTTTCTTAGAGTTTATCTCCCATTCTCTAGCATGTATCTAACTACTACTTCCTGCTCACCAAGTCCTATCAGTGTGATGTTATGAATGTAATATTCCAGCTTGAAGTTTTGTGGGATGTCAAGATGAACAAGATTTCTCCAGACTGTAATGACAGAGAGGAGAGTTGACCTAGCCTTAAGGTAAGATAGTGAAAGTATGCTGTGCCTGCAATGTAAAGGCAAACTGCTTCTGATTATCTGTGTTGATAGGAATTACTATGGACTTTAAAAGTCAGTAGCTTCATACCTGGTGTCAGGGGATATGTAGATATGCTCCAGGAAAGATTCTATAACTGGAACTGCATCTGCGGTTTTCACTATTATGTTATCAAGTATGTATTTATGTGCAGGACATGCATTAGCCTAACAGTTTAAATGGGTATGTGGTATGAATTTACCACCCCAACATCTTTCAGTTTTCTGGTAGTCTCACTATTAGTTGTAACTCTCCCAGATATGCATTATTTCTTTTAGTTGGTTTCTTGGAAGGGGTGGTAGTTGTAGGGATATGCTGTCCCATATGGTAGGCACTAGGCACACGTGGCTATTAAGCACATAAACATGGTGAGTGCCACATGTTGAAATATTTTTGGTTAAATTAAATGTATTAAAATTAATTCTGCTTTTTAAAGGTGACTACCAGAAAATTTAAAATTACACACGTAAATCATAATTACATTATATGCCTATTTCATAGCATTGTCTTTGGTTCCTTATAATAACTTTTCTTCCATATGTCAGGAAACCAATGTAAGCATTATTCCCTATTATTAAGTATATTTATTCCCATAATACTGTAAGATGTACTCGAGTCAATTTTCCATATATATATATTTACCTACAAATGCCCCCATTTGTTTGGTGGGCCATAGTGGCGTTTGGGGTTCTAATGATTAATGACAATTTATAGTTAATCCAATAGAACAATCTAATAACTCCTGGAAGGACTTGGAATTTTCCTTTTTCCTATCCATAGTCAACATAAATAGCCACCCACAGTGATTCTGGAATGTCTTGGAAGAGAATTCATAACAGATGCCTATGGCCAGGTTTCAGGGCCCCTCCTGAAAGGGACTCAGTCTCCACTTAAAACTGAGTGCCTCTGGGGCTGTGAATAGGCTTAAGTCTAGACACAGTATAAAAGGTCATGAATTCTCAGCAGGGTGACTCAGGTTGGGTTTTGCCTAAAAGACTTAAACTTTCTATGCCTATGTAAGTCAGTTAGCAGCTTGGTATGGTCATCTATGAGTTTTGTTCTCGGGGGCCCCATGATCAGTTAGCTATAATCACAAAACCCTTTTTATCATCCCATCCCTATGTCTTACTAAGGTAATTGCACCTAACTGAAACTATTGTGTGAACTCCACCAATGTTTTGAGATTGACATTATATTAATTGATCCATTGTAGCATCTGTCATTGCTCTCAGTGGCCTAGAGAAGACAGTTATTATAAACCTTTTCAAGTATGCTGGTTCCTTCTTCACCGATGTATTTCTTAATTCCATAGTGAAAGGAATGTCTCTCAGGCCTGTCCAGGGTGTAGTTAGGGGATGGCTGAACACAGTGATCCATAATGCGAGGTCAATTCCAATATTCTTACTTTAAATTTTGGACTTCATCTACTGTAGTATGCCAGGAAGGATCTGGCATTTCAAATTGTTACTATATAAGCTGCCAATGAATCAATGATTCAATTAACTAGTCTCTTCTGCTTGCTCAAGTCAGTGCATTAAATTTCAGATCCTAGGTGAATCAGACATATTGTTAAATTTTGCCCAATCTAGCATTTTTGTTCATCCTCTTGGTATAAAACCCGTAGAACATGTTCCCTTACAATTCAGGGGTGTCTAACCTGTGGCCTGTAGGCTGCATACAGACTTTGTGAGGGCTGTTTTGCTTATCTGTGGTGTTGGATATTGTGACAATTATGCGTGGACTTTCTTTTTGCTGCTACATGGTACATGGACTCCTGCTGACACAAATTGCCGAAGTTTTGCAATTCTTCCATTGTACAGGCTATCTTCTCCTGAATCAATCCTTGATTTTTGGCTATGTTAGCATCTAACTTATGAACCCCAAGGCAATGAGGAAATAGGAATGAATCCTGAAAATAATTGCCATTTTCTAATTGAGTTCCTGTCTTAGCTTATGTAATTGAAATTCAGTTTTACCATATGGGACTACTGATATTCTTAGATGAAAAGGTGAGGAGTGAGAAATACTGTGTCTTTTTATAAGGATAGTACAGGAGTGTTTGGGAGTTCGATATTCTGAGCCTTTTCAGAATTTTATCAGATACCATCTTCCCTAGTTTTGAGCAAGAAGAAAAAATCTGGAGGCATCACATTTTCTGATTTCAAAATACATTACAAAGTCACAGCAATCAAAATAATGTGATACTGGCATGAACATAGGCATGTAGACCGATGGAATAGAATATAAACCACAGAAATAAATCTACACATGTAGAGTTAACTGATATTCCACAAGGCTACCAAGAATACACAATAGGGAAAGGACGATCTATTCAATAAATTATTTCAGGAAAACTGGATATCTATATGCAGAAAAATGAAATTGTACGCTTAGTCAACATATACAAAAATTAACTCACAATGTATTATGGACTTGAACATAAGACTTGAAACCATAAACCCCATAGGAGAAAATCAGGGGAAAAGTTCCTTGGCATTCATCTGGATAATGATTTTTTGGATATGACACCAAAAGCACAGGCAGCAAAAGAAAAAAATAGACAAACAGGTTGTATCAAACTAAAAAAGCTTCTATGTAGCAAAGGAAACAACAAAGTTAAAGGAATGAAAGAAAATATTTAGAAGCCATTTATCTAATAAGAAGTTAACTTCTAAAATATGTAAGGGCCTCTAAAACTCAATAGCGAATAAACAGATAACCTGATTTTAAACATAGGCAAAAGACTTGAGTAGATCTTTTCCCAAAGACTGCATATATGTGGCCAGCGGGTATGTGAAAAGATGTTCAACATCACTAATCATAAGGGTAGTGAAAATCAAAATCACACGATTTTGATACATTGATCCATGACATTTTCATGGTTATCGTCAAAAAACAAACACAAAAGATAAGCGTCAATGGAGGTTATGGAGAAGTTGGCACCCTTATATAATGTTGGTGGGAATGTGTAAAATGGTGCAGCTGCTATGTAAAACAGTATAGACTTTCTTAAAAATACAACTGCCATATGATTCCGAAATCTCACTTCTGGGCATATATCCAAGAGAATTATGCTTAAAGCCGTATTCTGCACTTTCCTATTCATGGCCATATTATTCACAATAGCCACGACAGGGAAATAATTTAAATGTACATTAACAAGTGGATAAAGAAAATGTGGTACATACATATGGTAGAATATTACTCAGCCTCTAAAAGGAATGAAATCCTGTCCTATGTGACAAAGTGGATAGACTGGAAGACATTTAGTCAAAAGTCAACCACAGAAGGACAAGTTCTACATTATTTCCTTTATATGAGGCATCTGAAATAGTCAAAGATATAGAAGTGGACAATATAAGATTGTCGTTACTAAGAGATGCAGAGATGGGGATACAGAGAATTATTATTTAATGGATATATTGTTAATAATAATGTATTGTGTACTTAGAAATTCGTTAAGAGGGCAGACTTCATGTTAAATGTTCCTACCACAACACAGAAAAAACAGTGACACAAGGAAACTTTTGAAGGTAACTGTTGTATTTATTACTTGGATTATGGTGATAATAACATGATTTAAAACTGTGTCCCAGCTCTCCAGATTTTATGCATTAATTATATGGCTTTTTGGCATATCAGTTATACCTTAGGGAAGTTGAGAGAAAAAGATAGTATCATGAACATTTCTTGATTCACACTTTCCTATCATTGCTGCATTGCCCCAAACTGGTGGTCTTGGTATTGCTCATTTTATTTAACATTGCAATTCCATAACCTTTCTAATCAGATTCCAGAATTGATCTTCAGCCTTATTTACCCTGAAGATTAACTGAATTAGGGACTCTTTTAAAACCAAAAGAAAAATTCCCTGATATCAACCTATGTTCTGACTTGAGAACTCAAGAACTTCAATTTGTCCCTTCACCCTAGTGCATCGAAAGTAGCCATGTCACACTATAATCTTCACTCTACACACTGCTATTGCTGTTTTGGCGAGTAAATGCCACAGCTCCCAAAACCTTAACCTGCATTCACTTTATCCCATGCAACCACCAGTGACAATTCGGATAATCATCTTACCGGCATGGGTTTAGGATTAGCACTCTCCCTTATTCCCTTATCTGGAGGCTGCCCTTCTCTCTTCAATGTGAGCGTCCCAATCTCAGAATTCCATTTTGACTGGAGCCTTAGGTCATTTCTGCTGCCAGCAACTCTTACAGTCAGGATCTTGATGGGAAAGCAATGAGACACTCAGATAAAGAAGCTTTGGGGACCTTCGTAAAAGGACAGATATTCACAAGAGAATGTTAGGCATAAGGGACACTCACAAAAGATGATTGAAGTTCTCTGAGACTTCAAATGATGGCAGGAAGCCATTCCCAACCCTAATCTGAAGGGGCTGGGAGATCTAGAGATCATGGGATTAAGAGAGCAAGGAAAGGGTCTTGAGCACTGACCTTCAGCAGAGGACAGTAGCCCCTGCCAACCTATGGTTTAGGGAATAAATACCCTGACCTCACTCTTTCAACCTTCCGCTATCTAATGAGTGCCTCATGTTGACTAAACTCAACCAGAAGACAAGGGAGCCTATTGATTAAAGCCTGTAGCAATTAGCTTTATACAGGAGCAGAGCAGAGCAGAAAGGTAGAAAATGGCTATGGAAGCCAGAGCATATGCCACAAATTAACTAACATTTAAGAACTAGTGCTTAAAATTACTGGTATAAGATATTAAGTATCATGTCAAGATTGTAAATCTCATTTCTGTTATTGTGAATATTATTAATAGTAGAAAGTATTTGCTTCCTCCTTTCCTCTGGTAATGACTGCTGATTGTTTTATTGTATTTGTTTATTATATTGTTACCACATTTCTGCTCCCTGTATTGTACACCAAGCCTTTTTCTGTCAATGAAGAATTTGGTTTCTGAACACCATGTAATTTTTCTGGCCTACACTATTCTTATAACCTATAATCTCTAATTGCATTTTCACTTATTTTAAAAACTTTAAAAACCTTTCTGAAACAACTAGACTTTTATTCCATTTTTAAGACTTTTTCCCCTAATTTTTATGATTACCTTTGTCTACATCCAGTTCTTCAGCAACATTTTTAAGCATCTCATCTTTATTGAATCTTTTCAAAGCGGCAAAATTTGTTTATGTAGACATAGATCTCCTTTTGTAATTATTTCAATGGAAATTTAATATTTAAGCAATTTATGTAATTATAACAACAGGTAAAACTGGAATAAATAGGTTTGGCTACAATCATACCTGACTCAGTAGCTGTACAGTTCAGCTGCTAGGAGTGCTTGCACATACCAAAGAAAGGCCTACAGACTTCAGGAATTCAGTGATTCACCTTACACGTCAGCATGTTTTACAAAGGGAATAATAAAGAGGCAGGCAGTCAAGGCATCAGTACGTGAGTCTCTCACCCTGACTATTCCTGATATATAGGTGAAGAGACTGAGACAGAGCCTGGATTCTAACCAAGGTAGTGAAACTCCACAATCTGTGTTCTGTACCATTATGTGTGGGATAAATGATACAGCCCCAAATGTTCATTTTCTAAAACTTTTAAAGTAGTTGCTAATGGTGGGGGGAAAAAGTACTATATTGAAGTCAAGAGGTTAAGACATCTGGGTTTTGAAATGGGCTTGCTGCAAATTGGCTGTGGGACTCAGTCAAATCACTTAATCTGCTCGTTAATAAAATCTTCCTCTGCTGCTGTCATGTGATGCTACATACAGCGTGTTCTTATTCCTCTCTCGACCTTGCTGCTGATCAGTCACTGCTACCTAGCCTTAAAGAGCAGTCTCCACTCCCTCTAAACTACTTAACTACTTGATTTTAATAGTTTTCTCTTGTTTAACTTCTGAAATACGTTTTCGTGAAGTAGAATTAATATCTTAAGGTTTTCATTGTGTCTTCACAGTGGCTATATTTCTGCTCCACCACTCTTTGCTATCCTACTTGTGATAGCCTTGATGTGTTTAAGAAAGAAAAAAAAGACCTTTCTCCATGTGACATTAAAATGACCTTTTTAGAGGGGAAGGGAGAGGAGGAAGATGGAAGAGAAAGAATTGAAATGTATTATCAACAGTGTATCATCTGAAGATTATAGTCAAATTTTTATCCCAATGAGAAAATGAACCTACACTTTTAAAAACATGTCTCAGAAATATATTACATAAAGTTGTAGGAAAATAAAGGTACAGTCTATGTGTTATTACTATTCAATAATCTTGAGATTTACCACACAAATCTTCTGTTTTGTTTTATATATACTTGCAGAATAACATAGTATTTATGTGATTGTTTAATGATGAATTAGTGTTCCTGCTACAAAAATGATTTTTTTCATGGAATTTCAGTTTAATGAGTGATTAGAGTACCATTAGTACTAATGGATAGTGTACCATTCCTACAAATCTGATTAGTGTGCTTTGTCATTATGTATTATTCCTTTTTAATTATTTTTATTATACCTAATACCCTGGGAGAAATAGTGTTTAAACCACGTGGACCCCCATTAGTCAAAAATAGTATTAGCGTACTTTGTTGTTTTAAAAAATTGAGGCGGAATTAAAATTGCATATTTTTTTCTAATTAGCATTCACTTATATTTCTCAAGCATTCCAATATTATACCCAAATTGAAGATTCCATACAGAAAAGTATGTATTTTTCATATACGAAAAACATAATATGTATATGTGTTATACATTTTTTTTTTACAAATTATAAAGAGAAAAAAATGAGTAAGAATCCTCAGAGAATCTCAATTTTTTTACGCCATATTAGAATCACTTTTGGTGAATTATGAATATTTATTTGCTCAAAAATGGAATGATTGAAAAAGAATTGAAATTTTTTTTTTTTTTTGCTTGGGGCCGGGCTTGAACCTGCCACCTCCAGTATATGGGGCCAGCACCCTACTCCTTGAGCCAGAGCCACTGCCCTTGAAAAACATTTGACAATGACAAATTCTAAGGTCCTGAGGAAATCTATTCATTGTCTTTTGTATTCTAAGAAAAAAGCAAATATTCTAGAAAAGTACCACCTTTAAGATACTTATTAGTTATTAACAGTAAGTTATTTTTCAAAAATTTTATATTTTTAATTAAGCAAACAGATCAGTGCAGGAATTGCTTCTATTTTTTTTTATTCAACCTTATTTTCAGAAAAGAATTATTTCATGTTTTCAGTAAATAAAACTTTTAGCTTTCAATCAACCAGTATTTAGTAATCTAAATAAATAATCTACTAATTATTTATCTGTATACATCATTTAAAAGTAAATAATTTGTAAAATTAGTTTGTGTTATCTATCTTTATTACATAACCCTATCGTAAGAGAGATTTGAGAAAGCTTACACTGTCAAAGTTTTTTTGTCTTAGGATCAGTAAGCCTATAAATTATTCTGAACAGATACCTCATTTGTTTCCAAACACCTCAGGAATGTTGATTTTTACAACACTGCTTTCTGACCTATTCAATGTTTGACAATTTTGAGCTTAAGAAGTTTGTTGTCTATAGTTAATTGTCAGCTTAAGGCAATTTTGTCCTATAAAAAGGAAGTGAACCAGATGTACCATATAAATGGCCATCTGTTAAAAAAACTTCCTCATTGTACATATTTAGTTTTTTAATATAAGGACTCTCTATTTTTCAAGTCTCTGCAATTCCAAGGACTGTATTTTATCCAAAAAAAAAAAGCTCAGAAAACTTGAATGTTTTATTAGCTCCCAATATTGATTTTTTTTTTTTTTTTTTGAGACAGAGTCTCATTCTCTAACCTTGGATAGAGTGCCATGGCATCATAGTTCACACCAACTTCAAACTCTCGAGCTCAAGTGATCCTCTTACCTTGGCCTACTGAATAGCTGGGACTATAGATGCTGGCCATCAGGCAAATAGTTTTTCTATTTTTAGTAGACATGGGATCTCACTCTTGCTTAGGTTGGTCTTGAACTCATGAACTAAGGCAATCCACCCACCTCAGCCTCGCCAAATGCTAGGATTACAGGCATGAGCCTTCCATATCTTTAAATTTCTTACAAAAAATAAAAAATAATAGCAAACTGGAATTGAGATAGAGCTAATATTTGACCATATTGTTAAAGGAACAACTTATCTGTTGTTCTAGTTTTAAATCTCATATAAGACAGTCTGTTAGTTTGTCATGACAGCAGTTTGCCCTCACATATATATTCTAATGAAAATACAGAATTTGTAGTCACTTTCTTTTGTAATACACCACTTTCCATTTTGTTTTATTTAAATTACTTCCCCTCCTCGCTGTCATTTTGTTATCTCTTCTCTTTTGCTTTCTCGTCTTTCTTCTAATCCTTCAAACATTTGCTTCAACATTACTTCATTTTGGCTCGGCGCCTGTGGCTCAATGGGCTAAGGTGCCAGCCACATACACCTGAGCTGGCGGGTTTGAATCCAGCCTGGGCCCACCAAACAACAATGACGGCTGCAACCAAAAAATGGCCGGGCGTTGTGGCGGGCACCTGTAGTCCCAGCTACTTGGGAGGCAGAGGCAAGAGACTCGCTGGAGCCCAGGAATTGGAGGTTGCTATGAGCTGTGATGCCACAGCACTCTATCCAGGGTGACAGCTTGAGGCTCTGTCTCAAAAAAAAAAAAAAAAGCATTACTTCATTTTTTGTAGTAATATCCAGAAAAAGTACATAAATAACTTCCTTTAGTTTATGAAAGACGTTTTATGAAACATAGGGTTTCTGTAGGTTACAGACCTTTGGATATTAATATAATAGTACTGATTATTTTATTGAAATGATTGAGGAATTTAAAAGTCTGAAAATTGAGTACTTGTGCAAAATATTATAATCAGTTATTTTCATATTTACATTATTTTAAGATCAGACCACTGGTTTTTCTACCAGATTTGCCAAGGAGGTCCATTAAAATAATTGCCAATCCAGGGATCAGTATAATGATAAACATGTTGAATTAAATTATGCTCATTCAGAAATGAAATCTAGTGCATTTCATTCATAATATTAATGGTGCATTAAGTGTAGTATAATTTGTCCTGCAGGCTTCTCATGAGAAGGAACTATTTTAAACTGATTGTAGACTTGGCACCTGGCCCGCCTTCTGAGTGATCTCCCAAGTGTGAACTTTCCCCACCCTCAACCCCTCCTTTCTTTCCTGGTGGTTGATAGAGGTGGATTACGCTGATAATTACACAAGCAGTATCCCTTGCACACATCATTTGTATAACTGTGTTGTGCTGATTTCATCCATCACATCCTGATATCGATGCCCTCATGCTTTGCATTAAAAACCAGAGAGATGGGATGGAGTTAATATATTCATTTTTGACTCTTTAAGAGATACTTAAGGTGCTGCCTATTGAAATTTGTCCAGGAAGTAAAAGTCACTTTGTCAGGTCAGCTGCTAAGATAGTCCGCGTGATTTCCACCCAGTAGAACGCTGCTCTCCCCACCTCAACCCCTGACCAATAATCACTGTATGTCTACCCTATCTTATATGTTCTTTATAAATTTATTTACAAAATAAATTTAAAAATTTAATAGCATACACAATCTCTTCTTTATGAATAGTAACAGTCATGCTTCTTTCAGACACTGAGGTGGATATTTTAGAAGGAATTATGCAACATGAAGTCTTTCTTTAGTAATGCATTCTCATTTGATGTAGTTCTCTTCATTTTGTACAAAGACATTTGTTATATCAATTTAATATAAGAAGTGTTCCTTCTACCTTTCTCTATTCTTGGAAGTTCTAAAGAAATGGGCAAGATTCATAGGCCTGTTTCTCATCATTCTATTCTACTGACATTGTCCTCATTCCAGAATTCACTAGCACAGTTTTGCACCTTCTGTGGACAGCCTTAACTTGCGGGCATTTCACATTTTTCCTTCCACCCCATGAGTCTGCAGGCATGGCATGTTTGGAACTCCATGGCATAAGTGGAGAGGCTGCATACAAACTTCATTACTCACCCAGTGTCCAAAAGGCTATGCCACACTGTCCTGTGTGGTTTCATTGTTGTTCGGAGGCCTTTTTTTAAAAAAAAGCTGTCCTCCACCTTCTCCTTTTATTTCTCCTGCTTTACCCTTGAGAGTCAAAGAAACCCAGTCATCCACAGCCTGTCCTATCTTGCCAAATCTTGTGAAAAAACTCCCAAATGGCAAAAAATCAGACAAATGAGGAAATAAAAGCCAAGTATCACTCATGTTAAGTATGCAAAATATATTTAGAATATGGTTAAAATTGTATTTAAGGTATCATATAAATCATCTATCAGAGTGGGATCCCTTTAAATTGTATAGAAAGGTGGTGATAACAAGCATGTTGATAGGAATGAAAGGGCCTAGATTCAGCATCTTAAGAGATCTTATTATTTCTATTTTGCATCCCCATCCTTTGTACACTGTATAGACTGAATAAATGATTCCAGCTGAATATTCTTTTGTTAACTAGGAAATTTTTTAAGATTAATGGAGGTCATTGGTATTTGGGTATGTTTCCCAGTAGATGATAAATATCCTATTATAAAAACTAAAAATGTTGTTTAATATTTAATGTTTTTTTAATTTTGCCACAAGCATCCTTTTAAGAACCTTATTTTAACAGATATGGAAAGTCAAGCATAAGGACAGAGATATTAACCTAACATCCCCACATTCTATAATTTTACGTATTATGTGTATAGGTCTTTAGCATATGAAGATTATATTTTTGCCTTGTTTCTCTTCCCCCCATTTTGCCAATACTATATCTTTGAATTAGATTTAAAATACAAACACAAGCTCAGCATAATAAAACTAAAGATTTATAACAGGCTCTTATAAACAAAAATATCTCATAATGCTGGAGGACATACAGTTGTATAGAATAAAATAAATAAATCTAAGAACAGTATAGATCGTCTTTGTGTGAATACCTTTTACAAAGTAAGAAGTCTTTTTTTATAGTAAAAAATCTTACCATTATAACTGTGTATGTACATTTTATACAACTTCCAATATACTCATAAGAAGGTGGGATATAAACCCACATCTGCCTAACTCCAGAGCCCATACTTTGGTTCACTCTACTCCTGCTTTCCAATTTATTCTCCATTTAGCAACCAAAATATTATTTTAAAATTAAATCTTAAAATCTACTTAAATCATTGATGGCTTTTTGTTGCTTTTATAATAAAATCAAACTATTTATCATGGCCGTTGGAGATTGTGCCAACTTCTCTTGTCTTCTCTTGTGATATAACTTATCTTATATCACCATCCTTCTCACTCTGAGTTCTTCATCACCTAAGGTTCCTTGCCTGCCCTTGAGATTTTGCACTGATGGATAATCATAGAAGTCACTACGCTCAGCTGTTCCCCGACTTCTTGTCATAGTTGTCTCATTATAGGTTAATAACCCCACTTGGCCCGTGAGTGCTCAAGTGAAGAGAAGTCAGTGCCTGGCTTCAAAGCCTCAGGGGACAGGCTGACTCTCTCTCTTTTTTTTTTTTTAAGGCTGACTCTCTTGTTAGGGGCGAATGTGGCTGGTGGCTTGATGTTGAAGCCAGTGATCATTTATGATTCCAAATGTGAGCACCCTGAAAGTAATGCTAAATCTGCTCTGCTTGTGCTCGGTAAATGGAACAACAAAGCCTGGACGACACCACATTTGTTTACAGCATGGTTTACTGACTGTTTTAAGCCCACTGTTGAGACCTACTGTTCAGAAAATGAAATTTAGATTCCTTTCAAAATACTACTGCTCATTGACAAGGTACCTAGTCACTCAAGATTTCTGTTAGAGATAATACAAGCATATTAGTTTCGTTTTCGTGACTCATAAAACAACATCCATTCTGTAGCCCATGCTTCAAGGAATAATTTCAACGTTCAAGTCTTATTATTTAGGAAGTATAGTTCGTAAGGTCATAGCTTAGTGATTCCTCTGTTGGATCTAGGCAAAATAAAAGGAAAACCTTCTGGAAAGGATTCAGCATTCTAGATGCCATTAGAATATTTGTGAATCATGGAAGGAGGTCAAGATATTAATCTTAACAGGAGTTTGGAAGAAGATAATTACAACTCCCATGTATGACTTTCAGGAGTTCAAGACTTTTGGAGGAAGGAACTGCAGATGTGGTGCAAATAGCAAGTGAATTAGCATTACAAATGGAGCCTGAAGATGTGCCTGTATCAGATGAGGAGTTACTTTTTATGAATGAGCAAAGAAATTAGTCTCTTGAAATGGACCGTAATGCTGGTGAAGATGCTATGAACATTGTTGAAATGACAATAAAGGATTTAGAATATTACATGAATTTTGTTGGTAAATCAGCAGTGGGTTTTGAGAGGATTGGTCCAATTATGAAAGAAATTCTGTGGATAAAATGCTATCAAATAGCATCACATGTGTCAGAGAAATCTTTTGTGAAGTGTCATTGGAGTGGCAAACTTCACTAAATTGTCACAGACACCCCCAACCTTCAGCAACCCCCACGCGTATCAGTTAGTAGCTGTCAACACTGAGGCAAAATCTTTTACCAGCAAAAAGATTACAATTGGCTAAAGACTCAGATGGTTATTAGCATGTTTTAGCAAAAAAGTGTTTATAAACTAAAGTAAGTACTCTATTTTTTAGATATAATGCTATTGAACACTTAATACACTGTAGTGTAAGCATAATTTTCATATGTACTGGGAAATCAAAAAATTCGTGGGCATGCTTTATTATGTAGTTTTCTTTATTGCCATGGTCTGAACTAAACCATCACTATCTTCGAGATATCCCTGTGGTTTGATGACTATAAAACACATTAAAAAAAGTTTATGGAATGGAATTTTTTAATTTTTTCCCACATACTAAGAAGTTCTTACTCAGTTTTGTGTTTACCTTGTATTTCCCTTGATGAATGTTGTGTGCATTTGTAATAATGAGTCAGTTAATTTGTGTTATAGTTCCAATGAAATAAGTGATCATTCCTCTGAGTTTGAAGGTTTATGAATATCTTGAGTATTATGGTTGTACATTTCACATTTTAGGCAATTGATAAATATCTGTGGTGTGAATAAACAATTGATGTGTATTTTTAACAGAGCTGCAAAAATTCTGAGAGATTTAAAGCATCTATATCTGTTTATTCTTTAAGTAATTATTTTGTTAGCAAAATAAGCTCTTTTATACTATAAAAAAGTGTCTCAAAAGCATAACTGTTACACTGCCAAAATATTTTGCAATGTATATTTTGCTTACATTTTGCTCCCTTATTTCAGGTCTTCAATTCAAGAAATCTGGGGAAAACCCGTTACTTAAAGTGATATAAAAATAGATGCCAACAATTTACACTCATGAAAATAATGTTCCATGAGCATTTTCCTTTTTATAAAGTCTTTAATTTGGTTTGGAAATTGTTATTACATACTAAAACAAGTGGATATATGTGAATGATCAACATTAACCCTGATAACCTAAGGGTAATGTTCTCTTGTTCAATGCTGTATCCACAGCACCTAGATCATAGTATATGGAATGCTGGAAATGCTAGATAAATATACATTAAATGAATATTAAAGGGACTATACTTCTTGCTCAATACAATGCAAATCTTTTAAAATAGTAAAGTACATTAATGCCAGCAATATATGCCTATTTTATTATCACAGTGTAGTGTTTCTCGAAGTATGTTCACTGAGAAATTATTTGCTGGGGAAATTATAGTCGCTCAAAGAGAAAATAGTGCTATATTTACAATTTGGGAAAACATTGGGTTAAACAAGTGTATGTTCTGTTTGTTTTGTTTTTGTATTGAATCTATACATTCAAACAGACTTTTGCTGATGCTCATGTACATTACGAATCTCTAAGAAATGCACATGAAAACATACTGTTTCAGAGACTTGTTTAAAGGTTGATATCACCACTATCTTTATTCCACCTTCATTGATAAATTTCTTAGGGAAATAAAAGTTACCTTACTAGAATAATTTTTGACCAAAAATTATACTTAAATGATTTAATAAGACAGATTCTCTTTGCAAAATAACTCACTTTTTAGGGAGAGATCTGTTTTCTATCTAAAGTATCATTTTCTCAGTTGATTTATAAGAAACTAATTCTAAAGTCATTGAGACTTAGAAAGATGTAGAAAAAAATAGATATGGGGTGGCACCTGTGGCTCAGTGAGTAGGGCGCCACTCCATATATCAAGGGTGAACCTGGCCCAGGCCAAACTGCAACAACAAAAAAAATAGACAGGTGTTGTGGTGGGCGCCTATAGTCCCAGCCACTCAGGAGGCTGAGGCAAGAGAATCGCTTAAGCCCAAGAGCTGGAGGTTGCTGTGAGCTGTGATGTTGCAGCACTCTACTGAGGGCAACAAAGTGAGACTCCATTTCTAAAAAAAAAAAAAAAAAGATGTGGATTTTTCTCAAAAATTTTATATCAGGTAGAATTTTAAATAAATAAGTCACAATAAATAAATTACCAACAGTTTTGACCACATGAAAATTTTAAACCTCCAAACTTCAAAATATGTATAATTTAAATATTTATAAGAAATAAGTTAAAAAGTTAGTTAGGTTAATATAGACAGAGATTGAACAAATTGATAGGAAAGGTAATAGTAATAAGACCATCATTGATAAATAGGTGAAAATATTGGATAACTTGAAAGGATGGCCTCCAAATGGTGAATCAATTTTTTGTGTAATAGTTAGTTTCACTAATGCCAAATAAAAAGAACTATAATTATATTGTATTGCCTAGAAGAGAGGTTCCAAAACTTTCTTGGTTCACTGTATTCTCAGTGTCTTTGTAATTTTTTCAAAGTGCTTTTAGGCCTAAAAGAAATACCTAACAGTTTCACCTAAACTTGGTGATTATTTGATTCCTAACACCTTTATAGCCATTTCAAAAAATTATAATATATAAAATTAAAAACAAAATAGTGTTCTTAAATAATTCTTAAATAGCCACAATTATTTAATATTACATATTTATGGGAATATATATGTACTGCACATCTTCCCAAACTTTGGAATCAGGTTGATCCCTGCCACTGTCATTTCCTGTTCCGGATTGATTTTTATGCAGTACGTGCTTTAGACTGCAGCAAACACAGGAACCCGGCATCCCAAAATAGGACATGCACTGAGAGGAACGTAGTGTGATATGGAAACTGAGTGACTAATTAGCGTGGTGTCTGAGAGGTCTTGAATATTACTGTTTCCCTCAAAAGTGGAGAATATCCTACAGTATCCCTAGGAGCTTGCTTTAACATTCTGAAGTAGCTTTCTGCAGTTGGAGTACAGAGGCTTGGCACATTAGTTGAGAATTCATTATTTTAACGTGAGTATTCATGATGGGAAGTGTCATAGACTACTGGTGTGACCATCAGTTTGCAAAACCTTTTTATAAAACAGCACTATAGCAATAGGGATCAAGAACCTTGAAAATATTTATATACAGATTTCATATAATGAAACAGATCACTAAGTGCAACAATGTGTAACTTATAGGTACTGGGAAATTGTCAGCTGTGCCATATTGTTAGTGCTAATTTTTCTTCAGATTAATTTATAATTCTATAGGCAGTTACCAGATAAAGTCAGACATCAGACTCACATTTTTTACCCTAGAAGTATTTATAGGAAAGTAGGTACATTTAATTTTATTAAAGAAAACTGAATGCTATATGCATAATGTTGTTACTAATTTTACATATCATGAAAAATGGCAAACATATTTTCTCTAGACAGATGTGTTTCTTTATGTTTTTGCATGTGTAAACATAAACATCTATACTAGGAATAAAACATTTATCATATTTATTAATGCTATCATAAATTGTTTTATAGGTTTCATTAGGAAACTCTCAAAGTGACCTATTTTGAGAAAATACAAATCAGTAAAACTTGGTTGTGCTGTATGTGTTTATAACACCCTATGAATTTATAGTAAACATTCCTATTTCAAAATTCTTTATGGCTATTAATTTGCTCTTTCTTTGGGGGAGAAACATGGAGCAGGTATTCATTATTTCTAATTTCACGTAAAGACAGGTAGAGAACATATACATCAGTGCCAGAAAATTATTTCTCCAATTGAATAGTTGGCAGAATCATCAAGGTTTCTTTACTTTGTAAAGACCTTTAATTTATAATTCATTCTTCAAGTCAAGAATCTATATCTGCATTTCTGACAGATTGTATCCGTAATTCTTCTATTTTCGTTAGTGTACGATTTTTGTAAGGGACAGTACATCAGGAATTGAATGACTATAGGTTAACTTTTGAGGTAGCTGGGACCCTGCTATCTTCTGTGTCTTAAAATTCTTAGTATTATAACATGTCTTCTTAAAATTATATTTATAAGAAACATTTCATTAATCAACTGAGTTGTATTGTTACCAAAACTTAAAAGTTAGCCTGATTTCTTGTTATTTAATCAAATTAAAAATAATAACTTTTGCACCCATTATGAAGTATTAGGAACCAGAATTATTTTTTCATCTTAAACAACTAGAACATATATAAATTAAAGGATTTTTAGATGATAGCAGTACATACAGTGCAGGACTGTGATCCCTAAGAGAAGACAAACAGAGGTGGTAAGTCCTAGATTGCCCCTGCTTGCTTCTTAGAGGCAATTTCAAGGCCATAGTTCAGGGACAAAAAAACCCACACAGAGCCCTGCAGAAGGCTGAATCAAGGAGGCAGAGGTCAGAGTCCAGGGAGACTAGGAGGCTTAGAGTTTGCAAAGCAAAGTATCAGGATGAAGCTGCACAGAAAAATCTCTGGAGTTTTGGATAGTTTTGGCTCTTTGGCTAAACTGTGATGTACTTAAGGGTATGTGTGTGAGGTAATTATCTGAATCTGGGTAAAGAAACACTAGAAAGCAGAAGCCCAAAGAATTCCTGGTGCTTGTACAAGGCTGGGGATAGTTCATTCCCACCAAAGTGAAAAGATCTTATAATATGCAAGGCATTGACTAAAGTCCTTAGAAGGGTATATTGCCTTAATACTGGAGCTAAACTAGCCCTTATGTTAAAGCATGCTGTAAATCTCCCTTAATACATAAAATCAAATTTCAAAAGAATTAAACTGATACCAAGTGACATAACTGCATAATAGAAGAAACCAACCATATTTTAAAGAACACAACAAAATCTAGAATTCACAGTATCCACTATTCCATTAAAAAATTAACAGATAATATAAAAAGGAAGAAAATGTAATCCATAATCAAGAGAATAATCCATCAAAAGAACTGAAATTCAAAAATGTCAAAAATTTAGCTATTGTAAATAAACTCCATATGTTCAAGAATATAGAGAAAAATAGGAACATAATGAGAATAGAAGTGGTACTTAGAAATTTATAGTATTGAGTAGTTATATTAGAAAAGAAGAAAAGTGTCAAACTAATGATCAAGCTTCCTTCTTAAGAAATTAAAAAACAAGTTAAATTCAGTCATAATGATAAAGGCAGAAACCAATGAAAGACTAAAATAGAGAATAATGAAGAAGAAGCAATAAAATCAAATGAATGATTCCATGAAAACGTCAATAAAAGGGATAAATTTCTAGCTAAGACTAATCTATATAAAGAGAGAACACATAATTTATCAACATCCAGAATGAAATCATAGATCGCTGAAACTATAGTCATTGAAAGCATAATGCAGAAATATTATGAACAGTTTTATGTCAATAAATTCAGCTATATGAAATAAATTCCTTGGAAAATAGAAATTATTAAAGCTCACTGAAGAAAAGATAGCTATTCCGAATAGCCCTTTAGTTATTCCAGAAATTAAAATTAAAGTTAAAAACCTTCCTGCAAGGATAACTCCAGATGATTCACTGGCAAATTCTGTCAAACATTTAAGGAAAAAATAATTGAACATTCAAGTTGAAACACGTTCTTCTTAGTAAAGTATCACAAGAATGGAAAAGCAAGTATCCAGTGCTCATTATGAATATGAAGCCAGTGGACAATCTAATTCAGGTCTGTATAGGAGAATAACTCAATTCATTTCAAATTGAGGGGAGGAGGAACAAGGGAGGGGGGAAAGGGAAGGAGAGGAGGGGATTGGTGTGCTCCCTATAATGGGCATCATGTAAGGGTACATGGCTCACTTCTTGTGTGTGACTATCAATTTGCAAAACCAAACTTTTGATTCCAAAGTTTGGGACGTAACTATAAACGTGTCTCTACGTAACAAATGCAAACATTGTAACCTAGTTGTTTATACTCTCACATTATCCTGAAATAAAATAATAATAATAATAATAATAAACATTTAAGGATGGAGAAGAATGGAGAATTCCAAATGAATTCCTGGGTTAATCATTACCTTGATACTAAAATCAAATACATTATAAGGAAAGAAAACTGTAGAGTAATATCCCTCCTGAATATAGATACAAAAAATGCTTAGCAACATTTTAACAAATGCCAGTATATCATAACCAAGTGGGGTTTATCCCAGGAGTTTGAAATTGACTTAACGTTGGGGAAATAAATCAGTGTAATTCTTCATATTAACAGACTAAAAAGGAAAACCATATACCTGCAGTTAATTTCAGGGTTGCAAAAAAATCACTTGACATAATTCAACATTCATGAATAATAAAAGTCTCAGCCATGGCATAGAAAGGAACATCCTCAACATGATAAAGGTCATGTATGAAAAACCTTCAGCTACCATCTTACTTACAATGAAAAGTTTACCCTTAAAATCAGAAACAATCTGAGAACAATCTCTTCTATTCAACATCATACTGAGCTGTTAGTGTGGTAACAAAAGAGAAAGAAATAAACGGCATCCAGATTGGAAAGGAATAAGAAAAACTGTCTTTAGTTTTAAGTGATATGATCACCTATAGAAAATACCAAGGAATCTACCAAAATAAGTAAATAAATAAAACTAATGAGTGATTTTGTTAAGATTGGAAGATGTAAAGTCAATATAAAGATGTAAGGTTAACATACATATATATACCATTGTGCAATGGCTAAATTGAGCTAATTAACATTAATTAGCTTACATACTTTTTGTGTGTGTGTTAAGAATATTTAAAATCTACTCTCCGCAATTTTCAAGAATACAGTACAGTATTATTAGCTATAATTACCATGTAGTGCATTAGAATTCTTGAGCTTACTCCTTCTATCTAATTGAAATTTTGTATTCTTTAGCCAACACCTCCCCAAACTTCCTCCCCTCTGACTTCTGCCTCAGCGCCTGGTAACCACCATTTCATTTTCTGCTTCCTGTGAGTTCAGTTTTTCTAAATTCCACATATAAACAAGATCATGTGGTATTTTTCTTTTCTCTGCCTGGCTTACTACACTTAACATAAATGTCCTTCAGGTTTATCTGTGTTGTTACAAATGACTAGAATATTTTTCTTTTTTTAAGGCCGAATAGTATTTCTGTGTATGTGTGCATATGTGCATCTTTTCCTTAGCCATTCATCATTCATGGACACTTAGGTTGACTACGTATATTGGCTATCATGGATAATGATGCAATGGGAATGCAGATGTCTCTTCAGCATACTGAGAAGAAACCAAGTCTTTTTCTATATACTAGTAATAAACAGTTGGAAATTGAAATTTAGAAAGCAGTGGCGTATATTATAGCATCCAAAATGTGTAAAATACTTAGAGATAAATATAAGTAAATATATGTAAGAACTGTGCATTTAAAATTATGGTGCCTTGCTGAGAGAAATTCAAGACCTCAGTAAAGGGAGAGATATATCATGATCA
This sequence comes from Perodicticus potto, assembly GCA_963574655.1. Taxonomy (NCBI): domain Eukaryota; kingdom Metazoa; phylum Chordata; class Mammalia; order Primates; family Lorisidae; genus Perodicticus; species Perodicticus potto. The sequence continues at coordinate 24,449 of CAUYRH010015418.1, read as the reverse complement.
TGATTTAAAAGATCAATATTAAGATGTTTAATTCTGGCTCAATGCCAGTGGCTCAAGCAGCTAAGGCACCAGCCACATACACGTGAGCTGGCGAGTTCAAATCTAGCCTGGGCCTGCCAAACAACAATGACCGCCACAACCAAAAAATAACTGGGCATTGTGGCAGATGCCTGTAGTCCCAGCTGCTTGGGAGGCTGAGACAAGAGAACCGCTTGAGCCCAGGAGTTGGAGGTTGCTGTGAGCTGTGCTGCTACAGCACTCTACCCAGGGAGACAGTCTGAGGCTCTATTTAAAAAAAAAAAAAGAAAAAGAAAAAAAGATATTTCATTCTCTTGAAATTAAGCATATCATTCAGTTCAATGCAATTACAGTCACAATTCCAGTCAACCTTCTATTTGCCAATAGAAATAGTCAAAATTGATTCCAATTTTATTTATAAATTTAAAGGATCTAAAATAGCTGTAATAATTTTGAGAAAAGAAGGTTAGATAAGTTATACTACATGATTTAAAGACTAACTATTGGTAAGACTTGCTCTGTTGGTTTAGGGGTAGACATAGAGATTAATGGTATGAAATAGAGTCCAGAAATACACCCCACAACATGTGATTAATTGATTTTCAACAAAGGTAATTCAAAGGGGAAATGATAATATTTTCTATGAATGTGGCTAGGACAACTAGATGCATAGTTTTTTTTTGTTTTTTTGTTTTTTTTTTTTTAAAGAATGGTGTAAGGCTCTTATCTTAACATGTTACATAAAAATCAATTTCAAATAGTCATAGAATATCAACAACTACTAGAATAATGTGTATATATTGTACATATATTTATGTGTTATCTGTACATTTATCAATGTTTGCATAATATGAATTATGATATAAGTATTATATATAATACACATATATCTTTAGAGCTAAGGGATAAGTATCTAAATTAAAAGACTTTATACTAAAGAAATAAACTCTTATTTCAGAAGTTTCAGAGCACTACAGATAAACAGAAGATACTAAGAGCTTTCAGATAAACAGACCATATGTACATTGTACCGCTATGTTTGCATGAGTTTCTCAATGGCCAGGCATGGTGGCCACACCTATAGTCCTAGCACTCTGAGAGGCTGAGGCCAGTGGATTGCCTGAGATTAGAGTTTGAGATGAGCCTGGGCAAGAACAAGACTCTGTATCTAAAAATAGCTGGGCTTTGTGGCGGGTGCCTGTAGTGCCAGCTACTTGGGAGGCTGAGGCAAGAGAATCACTTAAGCCCAAGAGTTTGAGGTTGTTGTGACACCACAGCACTCTACCGAGGGCAACAAAGTGAGACTCTGTCTCAAAAAATAGATAAAGTAAAAATAAAAGAAACTTCAGAGTTTAGTAGCCCAGTGGAATAAAGCCTTCAAAATGTTAAGAGAATACAATTTTCAACCTAGAAATTCCACACCCAAGAAAGAGAGGAAAAGATAGGATTCAGGTAACAGGGGATCCAGTCATGAGAGGACAAAGAAAATTCCAGGACGACAGTTGTGTAGTTAACCCAGGGTACCATCAGTCCCAAGTGGAGCAAAAAAGTATCAATGACTGTGGGAAGGCAAGAGAGGAGTATAGGTGGCATAGCCCTGTCTGAGAGATTGGGACTGTTAGTTTTTAGAACAATTGTTAGTAGGTTTGAGACCATTTTAGAGGGCAGGGTAAGCAGCAATGGATACAGAAACAAAGGAAAGGTTGAAAATGAGACAGTTATTAACTCTAGGAAAGATTAATAGTTGCATAAAAAAGAAAAATAAGTCAATGTTGAGCCAAGTAGTATATTACGATTAATGTCTCCATTGATCCTAGGAATTTCCATTTCTATGATACTAATCGGAAATTATTCTGTAATAACAACTACTGAAAGACAGCAGAAAGGAGAATGGAGAGGATGTTTGTAAGTGAGCTAAACCCTTAATTACCAGGACAGAGAGCCAATGGGTTATCACTAAACTGATTAATAGTGAAAGCCTGTATGTTATTTAGACATAGTTTTTGACTGTAATCACTAGAAGGATTGGAGAATTGTTGCTTTGGATTATTAGGATTAGACTCCTTGTGGGGACTAGGGGTTGAGAGGGAACTATTTCATTAAATGCTGTTTAGGACTATTTGATTGTCTTTTAAGGCATGGACACATAAATCAATGGTAAAAAGAAAAATAATCATAGAAAGTAAAGAGGAACAAAAAAATTCACCATTACCATAATTCTAGAATCTGGGAAAAAAATTGTTACCTAAAACAGTAACAGAAGTATTATTTTATAACATGGAAAAAAATGTCCAAAATGTATTGCTCAGTAAAATAAGTAGATAAAGTTTGGTGCATAAAATAACCTAATTTCATAACAAGATTTACCTTTGCATGCAAAGGAAAATGCAGACTTATAATACAGAAATATTAAAGACAGTTATTTCTAAATTACACATTTTTTGTGACTTAATTTATATGGCTATATTGCTTTTGAAATTGGAAAAAATATTTTAAAAAAACAGTGAATGAAAGCTATTTAAAGAGTTTGGAAAGGATGTGATATTCATGAAAATTCTACTTATTCTTTTTTTTTTTCTACTTATTCTTTTTTGTGAACAAGTCACCAAACTAAACTCTTCAGAGTTTACAATGATAGGTAAGATACTATTGTAATTTTCCATGGAGATCAATATCTAGTATGGGAGATTAAAATGAATGTATAAATACCATGTATAAAGACCACAGGTAATGCAAATGCAAGGTAGAAGGTTCTAAGCATACAGGGAAATACAGTTATAGTTCTTTAGTGAGAAAGTTTATTTTAGATGGAACAGATTTACGAGGTTGGAAGTAGAAGTACACAAAGGATTTCAAGTAGCAGAAATTTTGTGAAATCATTTCAGAAAGAACATGACTCCGAAGTGTAAATGCTAGGTAATTTGGGCTGGAGCCTGGAGTAGCCAAGGGGATGTATGCTTTGGGGTCAGATTAGGATGCTGAATCCCAGGTAAAGGGATTTGAAGTTTGTTCAATAGGAGTTTACAGTCATCGAAAGCCGTTGAAGAGGAAAATGAAATAATTTCATGTGGGAAGAGAAAACATATGAAGTCTGAAGGCTTGCAGTAGGATATGGGTTGTGAGAATGAGAAGGAGAGATAAACTTGAGAAACATTTTAGGAGTGTATTATGTAGAATTTTGCAATGATTTGTACATGGCAAAAGAGATACGAAGCAGCAAAAGTGACCACATTTTAGGAGTCTGGATTCTTATGACGAAGGGAACAATAGCACAAAAGGACAGTCAGAATAAAGAGAGTTTTATAGAGGAAGATAGTTTTTGGTATTTTGAGTGTTTCAGGAAAAGTATCTGAATTTGTTGATTTGGTTTCAGGAAAGTATCTTTGAGATCACACTCAAAAGGCAGTTGAAAGTATGATTTTGAAGGGCAGCCATTCATTCAGCAAGTACGTATTGATAGTTTCTGGTGTTTACTAACTTTATGAGCATTGTCTGTTACCAACTGAGTAAAAAGAGATCTCTGTCCTTATGGCACTTGTTTGGAATAGGGAAATAAATAGCTATGAAATAGATAATTATAATCCAATAATTTTAAGTAATATATCAACAACGTATGAACAGAGTGTTGTGAGAGCACAGAGGAAAAATCTATGTCCTGACCTCTTTGTTTAGATTACGTGGAAAGGACTCACCAGCGTCACTGAAAGAAGCTTACGTGACTAGTATGAGCTTACAAACATGGGAAATTATTCCAAGCATGATGTGGATGTTTCCTAAAAACAAGAACTTAGTCTGGAGAGCACAGAGGGAGAACACTATACTGAGAATAAAATCTGGAGGAATGTTTATATGTTTGCAAGGTAGGAGGAGGTTGAGAAGGCGTAGAGGGAGAATTACAGAATCAGATCCCAGAAGCTACTACAAGACACGAGAAAGTTTGATAGCGATCAAGAGAGTGGGAAGATTTAGGCTAAAAGTATATTGGATTAGTGATTCAGGGGATATTAACTTTCCAAAAATATTTCAAAAATATTAGGATAAAAGTGTTTCAGTTGGTGAAAATATGTCATAATAACAATGAGAGAAATAAAGGTGACACAATACTGCTCTATGAATATATGTGTTATAAATATTAACTTATAATTTATATGTTTTCTTATAAATTAAAGATAAATTCATAACAGAGACAAACTCTTGTGCAGGGAGTAAGTATAAACCATATTTTTATGAACATGATTTATTAAAAAATAGTATCAAGGAACTGACAGGAAATGGTCTTGTGGGATAGTAGAGCCATCGGTTTCTCTGGGATTTTGTTGATGTTGTCTGAAAACACCTTTAAGAAGAGTAGTAAGGGCAAAATTTAGACTTTGAAGGAGCTAAGTATAGAAAGTTTTGAGACAGACTGTGTTATTGTCCTTTATTTCACATCCAAGAAAAACAATTGCCAGCATCCTTTCTGATTCTCCCATACACATTTCAATTAGCTAGGCTTATGGGTATCGTTGTGAGGGCTTCATTGGTTTCCATCCATGCAGATTTTATGTTTCTTGATTTTTGTGTATCTTAGAACTTTCATAATGACCCACATATGAGAGAAAATGGATAATGGCAGTTCTCAGAAATCCCGTCTCCCCTCCACCCTTGGTCCCCAGTTATCTGACTACTGCTTTTTCTTCAGTTGTCACCCTAAATGTTCCTACATCAAACAGAGCTTCCTGTTGAACTGCCTTCAAACTGGTTTTTCCATGTTATCCTAGCACATCCTTCTTTTTCCCTCTATGTGTATAACCTCACACAATTTATAATATATTGATGTATATTTATTAAATGTCTGCCTTCCTCACCAGACTGTCAGTTGCATGAGGATAGACAACCATGAGAATTTGTTTTCTACTTTGCAATTTAACCTTGTCACAGTGTTGTTACATAGTGATCTTTTAGTAAATATGTATTGAGTGAAAGAGAGAAGTAAAAGGATAAAATTGAGTATTCCTAGAGCAACCTTCTTAGAGATAGGAAGGTTGTAAGAAATGTCAAAATCCAGCATGTCACTCAGTATTTGGGTTACTGGAGTAGAATGGAGATGAAAGTTGAGAAAATTAAAGTTATACATTTAGAACAATTATTCAGATTCCTGTTGGACTCCCGGAGAACAGGATGGAATGAAGAGGAAGGAATGATGTTTTAAAATAAATAGATGAAAAAATGGAAGATGCTGAAGTAAAGCAGATGGGATAGACTTCAAAAATGAAATAGGAAAAAAAATGAGTGAAAAGTGGTAAAAAGTATGCTGTCTTCTTTCTCTTATCAGGTGAGTTGGGACTTTGTACAGGGTTGTAAGCCAAAGAGAATAAAATGAAAAACCATCTTTCAGTTAAATTGAGAAGGTGTAAAGATTTCTTACAGAAATAATGGGAAGAAAGTGTAGGAGAATATGTTCATGAAAAAACAGAGGCGTTATAACACAATGTGAAGGGACAAACACCAGGGAAGACCAAGAAATGAGAGAACTATTTTATAGTGGGGTATTATCTATGATGTAATAAACCTATTCAGTGTAAATTCATGACTATTTCTAGAGAAACAGTACAAAAGAATCCCAAATTCAGTAATTCTAGTAGGAAACAACAGCTTTCTACCATGTAGCCCCATACCTTGGAATGTAATTTACACATAAATGTATTTATATTATTTACACTAAATGACTTTGAAAGAAAAAATTATCTTATTTATATGTTCTGGTGGTTTAAATTCTGCACAATATTTATAGCAACTTCCCAGAAATTCTTGATTCTAAAATATAGAAGGTACTTTGTCTATTTTTTTTTTCCAAAGGACTACTCATACTTTAAATAGTTTTGAAGATAGTTTAAAAATAATTAATGAAAGTGAAATAACTGATTTAATTTATGTGTACTTCAGATACAATCTACAGGTTTGATTTTGTTTTGTTCTCTTCTGTCTTTTAAATCAGTACAGTGAAACTTTTAGGCAGCCATGAATCCTTTGCCTTGTTTTATTATTTCAGTTCCTCTTGTGACCAGTGTCATAGCAGGGGTTGTAAGGTGACTGGAGTTAGGGATGCTATCTTTGTTCATGAAAAAGAGTTGTTTGTTCTTTGGGCAAAACTAAATGATTCCTATGGGAGTCAAATGAGGGCAGTAGCCTGAATGGCACTGTGCTTTACTACCGAGGGCTTTGGCGCAGACTACCTGGTGTTTTATGTTGTTCTATATCCTTGGTTATATTCAAAACCAAGAATCAGACTTCTCCTTGATATCCTTATGAATAGTCATATATGAAAATATTCTGCTTTCTATAGAGTTTATTTTTTCTTTTAATCATTTTTTTTAAAGTTTGTTTTCATGACCATCATAGCATTTTAAAAGATTTATTGAGGTAATGGTTCCCTGACTATTAGGGAATAACTCAGCTCCTGGATGTGAGATGTTTTGGACAATATCATCTTTATTGTATAACTAAACATTGTATATAATCCTGACTGAAAGCACCTAGTAGGCTGATTCTTGGTATTGTAAAAGGAGTGCTGATGAGGAAGGATAGACTAATCTGCGCTAAGTTTTGCATGTGTGAATAGCTATTATCAAGGTGGAAAGAAAAGAGAAACACTCTACTTTTATCTGTACTTTTTCTCACCACTTGAATTCTTCTTAATCTACTTGTTTCTCATGAATAATCTCTTTTTATTAAACCATGACATTTCAAGTCGTTGCACTTTAGCTTTCTTTAGTAAAATTCTCTGCCCTTATCCTCCCCCCCAACACAAAATCTCATCGTGTATCTGTACTGATTTGTCTTTTGAATGAGTCAAAGTTGAGATAATTGTGTACATATATTACAAGTCAGATAACTTGAAGATTGATCATCATCCCCTCATGGTCTGGAGTATAGTCAGAGCATGAGTTTGATTCAATATTTCCCCAGTCACTGGAGGTACAATCTGCCTGTCTTCTCACTGTTAGTCTTGATACAAATTGGAATGTGGAGGAGGAAGAGATTTAGGTCTGAAAATCATATAAATACTTCCTCCGGACTCTCAGAAGTCAGCGGTTAATTTGCTTTGGAGGTGGATGAGATTGGCAGCACACTAACGTTAAGTCCTCTTTCCAGTGGGCAAACCTCACAAGTGCAACTACTGTGGACGAAGTTATAAGCAGCGCAGTTCACTGGAGGAGCACAAGGAACGCTGCCACAACTATCTCCAGAATGTCAGCATGGAGGCTGCTGGGCAGGTCATGAGTCACCATGGTGGGTAGAAACAGCATTTGTGATTTCCATTCCCCCTGTAGCGTGCTTCTATAGATTTTTATGGATTAATTGGGTTCTTCCACCTTTCAGCGTGAAGATGAAAATCTTGTTCTGTTATCACATTAACTTAAATAAGTTGACCTTTGAGATACATTGCAAATAATTGATGTTAGGTTTTTGTGATACTCCCAAATTATTTCTGATATGTCTAAATTAACATATTAACAGCAGCCAACCTTTAATATAACAAAGGAGGTATTATTTACTTTTCTCCTTGATTTCTCTACCAAATAGTTAGAGATGGTCCTACATCAGCCTATAGGTTTTCTAAAAGAATAAATTGGTTATTTGTATGTTTTCACCTGTTAAAGGTAAGTGATCAATAATATAATTTGAAACTTCTCCAATCTGTCTTATAATTTATCTGGGATATTATTGATTTTGCTTTCAACAAGTGTGAGAAAAAACCTAGACCAAAATTAGACACAATTTCTTCCATATAAAATATCCTCCAAGTATGACAGGTTGATCTCCACGACGCACTATTGTGGGTAGGAAAGTGGCCCCTAATGTTTACCAATTAGTAATTCTTTATTCCTTAAAAGTTAATTTTAGTAATTAGCCTTTCAAAGGGAGATGGGAATTTCAGTACTTTAGATTTATAGTATCTGTATTGCCTTACAACTTATATTTTTATGCTGATCAGTTTCATCATTTATATAAATATATGCAAAATTGTTAACTTACTGGCATATCTTTTATTTGTAAAAAGATTTGGCCAGCATTAAATGGCTTAGTTGGGATTGCTGGAGTCATTTTTAAAATGTAATTATCCATTTATTGACTTAGATGTAGCTAAGTCAAGGCTTAGTTGTAGATTTGGTTTTTTATATGGTACATACTGTGGAACTGTTTATTAGACAGTTAGTTATTATTTATTGTTGAATTGAGAATTTTTAAAATGTAAACTATTGTTATTCTGAATAATTGAAGCATTTCCTTCTATCAATGATAGTTTCTAAATTTAAAGAATTTGATTTGATTATATCCATCATTGTGACTGAGTCTGTTTATTTTAATATTGTTATCATTAACATTTTTACTTGTCTTTCTCACATCTTAGTGAATTTGATATTGGAAGCTTGCACTCTCTTTACCAGGGCTTATGAGGATAGTACAGGATTCAAAGCAAAATGGTTGTAAATGGTGGGTCTCACAGTCTGGTGAAACTATTCTTGCCATGTAGTATTTGAATGTGTCACCCATAGGCAGTATGAGAATTAAAAGTGATTCGGTAACAAATACCTAAAAAATGGTTCTTTTTACTATTATATTTCAGGGAGTTAAATAACTAAAAAACAATAAACACACTATCCTCTATAAAGTTGTTACTTACCAGGGTTAACTTAAACATTACAGGTTTCATTTGCCTACCAAGCACACTGTTTCTGTTTAAATTGTTGGTTTTAAGGGAAACTCGAGTGAAGGAGCTGATGGAGGTTTAAGGTGATGCGAGAGCTTCCTGAAAACACCTTACAGCACCACTATTAGATTTTCTATGTAATGTTTTTCCCTTGCAGTTCTGACATTTGATTGGATTATCCATGTGCAAATTCTATTGATTATTTTTCCATTCATAGCTATTTATGAAACACTACATTGCATAATAATTGAATAGGGAATCGAGTCTCCTAGAAAACTGTACAGTATTCGAGAGATACTGGCCAAATAAATAATGGTAATCAACATTTAATTATCTGTCAGCAGATCAACCTTCTAGAGAATAAAATACTAATAAAAAATTAAACAAGTATATTTTGCAGGAGAAAAAGTCATGTCTTCTAAACAACTGGGGCCTCAGTATTAACTCCTATTTTCCAGATTTTCTAGCTAGGGACAGGCAGAGGCCTTTTACAGATAGTGCTGAAGATGAAACAAAGTGAGGGGGAGTGGGAAAGAGATTAGGGCATGGAGTAGAGTGGGGGCAGTGTCAAGGAGGAGTGGAGGATGGGAGGGTAGGTTTTGCTGTCATGTACATGCCCAAATATGTATTCTTAAACATATGACATCCTTTTTGACTACATAAATTTGTATCAAGGCCATTTTATGCTATACTTCCTCTGAATTTTTGGCATAATAATGTGAGATTATCCTTATTCTCCTTTTCCTTTTGATAACATGCTTAATGGGGAATTGGCTGTGTGAGGTAGTTGATAAATGTCTTAAGAGGAAAACATGGGTAAAGTACTCCTGGAGTTCATCATCAACATGTATCTCATATAAATTGCTTGGCATATGTCTCCTTTTAAACAGAGCACAGTGAAAGGTGTGTTTATGTCCTTCCTTCTTTTGTGTCCTGCTGTATCTTGTCTATTTATTCATGTATTTTTTTCATTTAGTGGTAGGTTTGTCATCAGAGTGGTTGCCTTTAACTCCATGAAATGAATTACTCTTCTTTTTAAAATATCTGACATAGTCATATTTCTTACCTTCTCTTTTCTGAAAGCTTGTCTTTTCTCATGTTCCCATAGTCTGCAGGTATAGAAATACCTGAAGAAAAAGAGGCATTTTTTTTTGTACTTTATTCAGAAAACATTTATTGAGGGCTTGGTATTCGCCAAGTTCTATGGGACATTCTGGGAATATCGAGATAAATGGGCACAATTTCTTTGTATGCTTTACTTGAATTAATAGTCTACTAGAGAATACAAACTTTTAAAAGAAGTAAAATGAAGTAAAAGTTGCAATAAAGTGTATAAAAATTTATAATAAAAAGTTTATAAAATGCTTAAGGAACACAGGCATAGACTTCTGTGTCTGGGAAAGTCAAGGAAAGCTTCTTACGTACAGCAGTGTTTGATCTAAACATGAAGGGTGAGCACCAATTGCCTTCTTTGGGCAGGACGCAAAGAATATTCTAGACACAGAGGAGATGTGGAGATGCTGAGAGCCATGAAGTTAAAGGAATGGTAGGAAGTAAGACTGAAATAATAGGTTGTAATGCAAGGAAAGAGCCTTTTGTTGCCAGTCTCATGTTTGAATTTCACAGTATAATTGAAGGGAGCCACTAGAATAATCAAATTTGTGTCTTCTAAAGAAAAATGTTAACAATGTAAAATATAGGATAGCTGCCTGACTGGGCAGCAGTTGGCATGTGAGGAAACACTAAAAGTGAGAAGGCCAAGAAAAAGATGAAGTCAGTGACAGGATGATAGAATAAGAGGAGACACCAAAGACATTCTTATGGAGTAGAATAAAAAGTTCTTAGAAATGTTGACTGACTTTGAGGAAAAGGTTGGACTTTAGCGACTTGTAGTTTTAGAAATGAAGATAAGAATGAATTGGATTTATGGTAGCTTATTTATCTTATTCAAATGTTATATTTATGCTCATTTTTCAAGTCTGTTCAGTTTGAAGAAAAAGCTTTAAAAAGCAAGCTATGTAATTACCTTTCTACTCTAACCTGAAGACAAAAATGAAAGTGTAAAACAGGAAGGTAGCAAACTTTAAAGCTATGTATTGTTGGGTTTATGCTTTGAATTATTTGGGAATGAAAGCTTCTTTAGTGCTAGTATGGAGGCACTGCGTACCTGTAAAGTTTCTAGTAAACTTTTTTGACTTATTTCCATTGAGTTAAATCATTTTCTTCATTAATTCATTTAGCAAATATCCACTGAATATATATGTCTCATATCATAAAAGGCATTGTAGATAAAAATTCAAACAAAATGCAAGTCCTAAGGTTATTTACCAACTTCTTTAAGAAATAGAACAGTAAAGCTTCAACTAGAACACTGTGTAATAAGAATGAGGGCATAGGAAATGGATACCTATATCAGCTGGGCTTATAAAAAGAGTTTCAAGGGAAATTTGTGTTTGAGCTGACTTTAGAAAGGCACAAATAGTAAGCTGATAAGTGTAGAACATGCAGAGAGAACAGCACAGGTGAAGAAACAGAAGTCTAGAAGAGCATGGAGGGTTATACAAATAGCTTTATATAATCCCAGCTCAGTTTGTAAGAGAGAGAAATTGAAAGGTGATAAGGCTACATAAACAGGCTCTGGATAGAACATCAAGGGCCTATTGGGCTAATCAAAGAATTTTGTACTTTATCCTAAATAAAGGATTATGCTTATAATTTATTGCTAGAAATGTACAAGAGAGATCAGAGGAGTCATGAGTAGATTAGTTAAGGAGACTGTCGCAGTGGTCAACATGAGCTTAGTAGCCTGGAATATAGAAAAAGTTAGATAATTGAGAGAAATTCCAGATGTAGAAGTTAAAACACTTGCAATTTTTTTTTTTTTTTTTTGAGATAGTCACACTATGTCGCCCTGGTAGAGTGCTGTGGCATCACAGCTCACAGCAACCTCAAACTCCTGGGCTTAAGCAAATCTCTCGCCTCAGCCTCCCAAGTAGCTGGGACTATAGGCGCCTGCCACAATGCCCTTCTATTTGTTAGTTGGAGTTTTATCGTTGTTTAGTGGGCCCAGGTCAGGCTCGAACCTGCCAGCCTTGGTGTATGCGGCTGGCGCCCCACTCACTGAGCCAGAACACTTGTAACTTTATGTGTGTTTGTAAGGAGATGTAACAGGGAGGAGGAGAAACAGAGACTGGGTGAGACCAAGGGGTCTAGTATTTGCCATCCGTATCTACATGAATGCTGGACTAAATAGTAGTGCCGTTCATAATTAGATGAGAATTAGGAAAATAGGAGAAAGTTTGGGTAGGAAAATCAAGGTTTTTGGTTTTAAACATGTTGATAACTCTTGTGTACCCATAAATGAGCCAACAAAACTGTCTAGGAGAAAGTTGTATAGATCTCAAGTTCTTGAGAGAGGTCTGGGTAGGAAATAACAATGTGTGAACCATCATTATACATGTAGTAGCCTTAAGGAGTAGGTTTTAATAAAGTAATATGGTTGCGTATAGGCTGAGACATCCAGAAGGCCAGGAACACACCAGGAGGGAGGAAAAGTCATGGAGATGAGAAAGGGCAGAATAGGAACATGGACAGAGTTTCAACCCTGGGAAATGCTGTCAAGAAAATAAGATAACTGAGGATTTTTTGTTTGTCTGTTTGTTTGTTTGTTTAAATGGAGGCTTTACGGCCTTTGTATTAACCTGGATGGAAGTGGAACACATTATTCTTAGTAAAGCATCACAAGAATGGAGAAGCATGAATCCCATGTACTCAATTTTGACATGAGGACAATTAATGACAATTAATGACAAGGTGGGGGTGGGGGAAGGGGGGAGCAGAGAGAGAAAGAATGAGGGAGGGGTGGGGAAAGGAAGAGCAGAGAGAGGGAAGGCGAGAGGGGGTTGAGGTCTTGGTGTGTGCCACACCTTTTGGGGGCAAAACACGATTGTAAGAGGGAATTTACCTAAAAAATGCAATCAGTGTAACCTGGTTTCTTCAAAAAAAAGAAAAGATTTGACAAAATGGAGAAAATTTGTGACAATATATTATAAAAGACGAGTTGTGCACACCCCACATTCCTTCCTCTTTCACTTGCTATCGACAGTGCTATTTTCCTTTAGTTAAATTCCTCCCATTGTGCAGCTGTGGTCCCACTGGACTATCAGTCCAGCCACCCTGCCTTTCCCCAGCCGGGGTGTAGACAAATCGAGGCCCCCTCAGACAGTTTATTTCTGGGATTTGAATTGCTTCAATTTTTTAAAAAGTTATATTGGAAAGACTATCATCCTTCTGCCTTTATTGTTTATCAAATTTATTAAACAATCATAAAAGACAAGTATGAATATATTTTTATCCTAGTTATAATTTCAAAAATAATGTCAAAGAAGATATTTGGTTATAAAGTTTGCTCAAACAAGTAAAGTTAGCATGGTGGTATATTTTTAGCCCAGATAAATGTGTCACTGTATGATTAATACACTATTAAGATGTGTAGAGAATTTGTTTTAAGTAATATATGTATGCTCAGAAACATTTTCATCTGAGTTACATCCAGGTCTATGAAAGGGAAAAATTCAGATTAGTTGCATAATTGAAGAAAAAATTGTCAGATCATTTCCCAATGGCAGATCTTACATATAGGTTATGTTGATTTATAAAAAAGTCAGCACTCAAAACACATCTACAAAGAATAGTATAGCATAATGGTTAAGAGCCCAACCTCTGGAACCAGAGCTCTTGGTGGTAACATTGCCTACAGAGTAGATGTAACCCCTGAGAATACTACTTAACATTTGTTTCTCCATCTGTAAAGTGAAGATGGTAATAGCACCTCTTTCATGGGGGTGGTGAAAGAATTAAATGATGAAAAACCTTAAAATAATACTAAGCACATAGTATTCACTGTCATCCCTTATTATTGCTGATATTGTAGAAATGAAATCAATTTTCAACACATAAAGGACTGCTGTAAAGTAGAAGTTAGATCAGAACCTTACCAAAGTCATCATTTTCAGTTCACATGAGCTTTATTGAACGTGGGACAAATCATCTGAATTGAGGTGAATGTGGCCGGGGACAGTTCCCACACCCAGGTTTCGTTTTGAGTGTTAAACATGTGCAAGTATCAAAAATCAAGGTGAGACTTTGAGCAAAACTGCCAAGTTTTAGACTACTCATTACAGAACTAATTACCATATTCAATTTTGGGGGCAAACCCTGGTAACCAGTTTGCTGGGTTTTTAGCAAAATTTATAACAACTTGTTTCTTTACAATTGTTTTCATTTTGGATCTTTTCCCACTATCATGAATTATATCAGTAAAGAAAATGACATAAGTGTATTATTGTTCCTGAATCTCGTCTTGGATTTTTTTTTTTTTTTTTTTGACAACTTAACATCTAATAATTGCAGATTGCCAGAGGACCTCATTTTGAATGTAGATTAAAAATTCAGTTGGTTGGTTTTTGTTGAGTTTGTTTGTTTGTTTGTTTGTTTCTTGAGACAGTCTCACTTTGTTGCCCCAGGCTAGAGGGCCATGGCCTCAGCCTAAATCACAGTAACCTCAAACTCCTGGGGTTCAGGTAATTCTTCTGCCTCAGCCTCTGGTGTAAGCTGGGACTACAGGTGCCTGCCCCAATGCTTGGCTAATTTTTCTATTTTTAGCACTTAGGCAGTTCTGGAAGTCCTGGGCTCAAGTGATCCTCCCACCTTGGAGTGGGCTCAAGTGACCCTCCCATCTTGGAGTGCTAGGATTACAGGCATGAGTCAGGGCACCTGGCCTTAGGCCTTAAAGATTCATTTGTTTTATGGCCCATTCACTAAGTTAACCACAATTTGAATGAATATTGAAATTCTTTAAACATGTCCAAATTATGAAAATATTTAGATCCTGCTTTTCGGGGTTTTTTTTGAAATCAGCAACCTGTGTAGGTTATTAAGTAGTCACCTGCATTGTGCACTCAATTTTCAGGACTTTGATCTTTTGCTTTTTCACTTTAGTTTAGTCTTCACCAGCAAGATGTCCTTATAAATGAGAGTGGCTTTGTTGCATTAAGATAGTGGGACTATCTTAAATAAATGAAAGGGTCAGTGTTTTACAATGACTGCTGAACAGATAAAGATATTCTAAGAAATGAAACCTTTAGGTTTCCAAACAGTACTGGCACAAGGGCAATTGGAGAAAGCAATAGTAATCAACAAGTGTTAAGTTATATTCTTCCCTGTGAATACTGGTTTTAATCAACTGATCTGAGTTGTTACCTTATCCTTAATTAAACATCCTGGATGGTATTTCTATTCAGAAGCAACTTTTGTAAGTTCTTTTTCTATGTTGTGAGTATCAGTGCCTAAGGGCTAACATATTAGAGACTAATATGCAACTGAGACTTGGGATGAATAAGGAACAGCATGGGAAAGTGTTATGTCAGATGAACTGGGCAGTAGTTTAGTGAGCCTACGTGTCAATTTGAAAATGGATTCTTCTTCCTGCTGAAGAGCACTTTAAATTACTGTCATAATGCTGTCACAATTTACTATGCATAAGACAAGTTCAGAATTGGGTCCCCTTCATGAAAGCTGCTTTATGCAGGTATTTATGCTGCTGCCAGTAGGACTATTTCAGGTCATGAAATAGAAAATCTGCTGGAGGAAAATACATGGGTTAAAAAAAAAGAAACAGTTAAATATTGCACTGTTATTCTGTGTTTGTTTAAGATTTTCTCCAAAACAAGTTGACTTACTTAAATTATTTTAGAAAAATAAACTCTAAAAGCCTTCAAAATAGTGCAGTCTTAAAGTAGTATTGATTTTAATCAATGATAAAAACACTTTCAGAGGAATAAGATGAGAAATAAGATGAACATGTTTGCCACCAATAATCATTTATGTCATTGGTCTAAAAAATATTCAGATAAAAACAAATCCTGTGTGTGTGTGCAGTTAAAGAGTATACATTCACCTAGATGTTATTCTTTCTACTTGCTTTATTCAAGCATACTTATGTTTTGATAACATATATTAAGATGGCAAATCCAGCTTTGTATCTTTCAAAATGTTGAAGAAATTATCAGATTGCACTTTTGTATGGTTTTATATAGTACCTCCTATGGAAGATTGTAAGGAACAAGAGCCTATTATGGACAACAATATTTCTCTGGTGCCTTTTGAGAGACCTGCTGTCATAGAGAAGCTCACAGGGAATATGGGAAAACGTAAAAGCTCCACACCACAGAAGTTTGTAGGTAAGCGCTGTAAATGCTTTTGTTTCTTTGCAAGGTGATTGTAATGGGAAAGTTTCTCATGTACAGAAATACATATGATATGTTTCAGTTCATGAGATAAATACCCGTCTCTTCTCCGTTATTCTTTTCTACTCTGTGGAAACTCCACACACACACCTTTAGGCATATATGCAGAAGAAAGAGAAAATAATAGAAAGAAGGGTGAGTCACCATCTCAAATTTCAATGATGTATAAAGTGAAATAGCGTATATAAATAAAATACTAATTTATTTGAAAGATACAAGTATATTAGGGAAGTGGTCAAACTTTTGGTCAGTTTCGTAATTGGTTTTAAAATTTGTACTAGTGCCAGATTTTTAACTAATTTCTTTATGTAATAATTGTTTTACTATTTGATTTATAATTAACAATTTTTTTTCAAAATTCTGCATTAGAAGAATAATGCAGCAACTTACATTCCAGATATTTTATGTTTGGACCTATATTTTAAATTTTGATTTTTGTTTTTCATCTAGCCTATGGTTGTTAATGATTCAATATCATATATTTAGACTTTATTTTCTCATTTCTAAGTCCTTAGATATTTTTTGATAAACTCAGTGTTGTCATCATTTTGAATGCAAGCTGTAAGTCAGAATGTTACTGAGGATACCAAAAGAATTAATTATTCTTTTAAAGTGATATAAATGCATGTAATAGAGATTCAGTAGAATTGTTAAAGTTTGTCATTCATTGTATATATGATGTATCTATTCTTGTAGACTTAATAGAGGAAAAAAGTAAGAGATGAAGATATTCAAACATTCTTACATTCTAGTGTCAGAGAGCTTTGTGGGACCAAATAGAGTAATGATTGGGAGAAAATTCTTTTCTTTGGTTATTTCAGGAAGGAAATAAAATTCTATTACTTCAGTAAATACTTAGAGAATGTTTCCTTTCAATCTAAAATTGAAGAACTAACAGTCCCTAAAATAGTACTTAAGACTAGCTGGAGGGATTTATTGAAAACTCATTGAAAGAAGGTAACTCTAAGGGCCATAGTTTATAGTGGGTCCATTTAAGACCCTTGAGATTATGCTCAAAGGCCTATGTTTGGTTCTGTGTACCATTTCTTTCTTTTCCTTTCTTTTTATTGGTAACTATGAAAGAAAAAGAAAAGCCTCTTTATTTTTAATGTTGATCAGTTTAATGGATGTCATCAAATGCTTATATCTAACTAGACTCTATTGCAGCTGGAAAAATAAGAATTTTTTTCATTATTTCTGTCTTCTGAGCCTGATCTGTATAGTCTGCTCTTTGTTAACATGTCATGTTTCCCATGATTTAGAGATGTTACCCTCAATTTTATTTGATAACATTCCTGAGAAGAGACAGGTTTTTAAGAAATTACAATATGATTCTAAAATAATGATATTAGATTTTTTATGGCGAATTTGAGAGTATCTTTTTATTTGGATTTCATCCTAGTAATAGATAACAAAAAATAGCAATAATAACCCTTTCTGATTATACTTCAAATGCAAATTTTTCCACATCTACCATAAATTCCTTTCTCCCTCAATGTCCCTCAATTAAATACTGTTCTTTGACCTTATCAAGCTCTCCAGATATGAACTTCCTGCACATCTGTTTGTTTCTTCGTCTCTTTCTTTATCCAGCTTAGAGTCCTTGGTCAATCACTCTCACCACTCTCTTGCCAATATTCTTGACTCTCTTGTCTTATCCTATCTATCACCATCTCTTAATGACATCCCCTCTCTCATAAAGCACATTGACCATCTTTTCTCTGTTCACATCACAGCTCTTCACACTTTTATTAGTTGGTGTCACTATAGATAAGTGAACTACTGATCTCAAGTATTGGTTGGTCCACCATCCTGTACAGCAGCACTCTTAATCCATCCTTGAACCATCTTCTCTCCTACTCTCCACCATGGCCGTTTCAGTCTTTCTCTACTCTCTGCAAACATGGCATTTCACTCCTTGGTGATCATCTGTCTATATTCATGGGGAATAAAATCAGTTGAAATTATTTCAGTGTAATAACAGCCAATCCTACAGAATTGTGTGCATCCTTGTGAATACACACTTTTTATTTCAGTGGTAGAAGGACTCCTCTTTCTCATTAATTCTTCCTCTTATCCCCTAGAATTCTCCTATCCTGCTTCCCCAAGTACTTCATGCTATTATTTTTCCTCTTTCTGACTTACCTTTTTAACCTCTCTTCTCTAATGGCATTTTCCTACCAACATTAAATGTGATAAACTCTCTTAATTTAAAAAAAAAATTCTCTTAAGTCCAAATCTCCTTTCAGCAGCCACCTATATTCTCCTTCTCTTCAACCATGGAATTGTTGAAAGAGTTCTCTGTGCTTGCTTTCTATGATTTCTTTCTTTCTGCTCATTTCCCAGTCCACGTAACCTGGCTTTCTTCCCCACGCTCCATTGAAATCATTCTCATTGAGGTCACTACTAGCTTCCGTGGTGCCAAATTCAGTGGACCCTTTTAATACAGTATCTTACACAACTCCTAGAGAGCATTTGCCACTACAAATGGTTCGTTTAGAAACACTTTTTCCTTGGTTTCTATGACATTGATCTCTCTTGTCTTGCTTCCAGCTTCTCTGACTGCTCTTTCCCAGTCTTCTTTATGGACTTAACTCCTAACAGCTATGAAAATGGGGCAAAGTACAAACAGAGGCCCCCCATTCATGTACCTAAACATTTTCATTTTCTATATCTATCTGAAAAACTTACATTCTATCCTCCTAGCTTGGAAGATTAAGTCCAAATACATAGGAATTTTCAGATTCCTTGTAGCTCAACACTGGACCTTGGCAGCGTAAGTGAAAGCACCCCCTGCTTCCAGCGGGCTTCCCTCTTACACCCACCCCAGGTTCTGTCCATTATTACCAAAGAGGTCTTATATATGTGTGCGTAACCACCGCAGGCTATCATGCCTGTTCTTTTTGCATTGCTCCCCATACATGGCACATGCCTCAGGCCTCAGTGTGCACTTATCAGCAGCATAGTGGGTACTACGGAGTTGGACCCTACAAGGAGGACTGTACAGACCCTGGAAACAGACTCAGAGCCATCTGGGCAAGGAATTCTGGGATCCAGGGTTTCCAAGGAGCGGTCTCAGCACAATCCTTGGCCATACAGATTCCTAATTCTATGAAGAGCAAGGCTCAGGGCACTCTAAACAAGAATTCTACTTGCCTTGATATGTGGGTAGGCATAAAAATCCTGGTATTCTATGTTTGACCCTCCCTCTTCACACTGTACCTGTGCCTGGGTGATGAGATCTATTCCCATGGTTTTAGCAATTGCTTTCTGCCAGCTAATGACTCTCTTATCTCCATCGCAAGCCCAGTTCTCCCTCTTAAGTTTGATATTATATCTAAGTACTTACTGGACATGACTCTTACTCATAGTTCTCCCCAAACTAAATTCATCATCTTTTCTATCTAAGTGTCCCAGACCAGAAACCTGGACTTTGTGCTTCTTTCTCTTTATCATTCTCTTAAGCTTAATAATCACAAAGCCCTAGCAACTGTAGTTTCTAAAATTTCTCTTTATTTCATCAACTCCATTTTCACTGCTACGCCACTAGTTCATACCATCATAATCTCTATGGCAACAACCTCCTAAACCTTCTTGCTAAACGAGTATATTTAGGCTGGTTTTCTGTTTAACCCATTCAATTCTTATTTCTTTAGGATAAAATTCAAATTTCTTAGAAGTTGAAGGAGCCCTATATTGCACAACTCGTCTTTTTCACCTGCTCCTGCTCTCAACCATATTAAAGTGTACACAGTTTCCTATTTAGAAGTCTTGCCTTCTTGCCTCTGATCTTTCCTACCCACTTTTCCACCCCCATGTTTCTTTGGCTAATATTTGGCTAATATTTACCATAACGTTCTTATCCCCGTGCCAGTTCCTTCAAGAAGTCTTCCTTTGCTCCCTTAGTGTGTGTTACGTATTCCTCTTCTTTAACCTCGTAACACATCACACTGTTTTATAAGTGGTCCTTATATTGCTCTCATTCCATCTAAACTGTAAGCTCTTCGAGAATATAGATAAGGTTTAAGTAGCTTAACACTGAAACTTTTCACACTACAATGTTTTGAATTGGATGCCATCGGATAATTTCTCAGCACTTTTTCTCCCATTTTCATTACTACATTCATTACATTAATCTCACTTTGGGGCCATTTCATCAAATCTGAAATAATACTAACTACGTTAATGTGTTTTTTCAGAGTGGTTCTGTGGCTCCACGTTGCTTGTCACTATTAAAAAAGACAAGCATCCTCTACACAACATACTAAGCCTTTATAAGAAGTTCACAAATATTTTAAGTAGCATTTATTTGTAAGTTTTACTTATCTATGTAACTAAATAAATAGGTGGAAATCATGTTATGTTAGGGACAGAATTTTTAAAAGATGAAATATTCTGTCTAAAACTGTTAATATTTGGAGAAAAATTAATATTGCTTTTCATTTTTTAAGCACCCAAATTATCTTATAATTAATGTTCAGACATCATGTTGAAGTATAATATTGAAGTAAAATAATATTTTACAAATATTGAAAAAAGATAGACATACTTTAATCAAAAAAAGTATGGAAACTAGCAATGGTGCATGCCAGCAGCATCACACACGTACTAGATAATGAAAAAGAGATGATGTAACAATGAAGAATCATCAGTTTCAAGAAGCAAAATAAACATATTTACCATGTTGGTGAACATCTACATTTTGAAGTAACTCCTAATTTTATTTTTAAATATCATTCACTTTTTTCAGGATATGGAACTTTTAGAAGCATCTAAGAGTGATATGTATTTTTTTTTAATTCTCCAGAATGACATATATTGGGCTGTATGATTTTTTTCTGAAACAGCTGCTAAATCCACCAAATTAACCCTACACAAAAACAATGAGGTGACATGTTATAATCCTGTCACTCTCAGATCTTTGTAGCTTTGTCACTGATATTTGGAATATGCAAATACAAGCATAGTCTCTGTCTTATTTTTACCTGGTATTTATTCTTCCTCCTATAGTTCCTGAGCTCTATTCAAGTGAGAATTTTAATAGAAAATGAAAATAAGATAAACTTAATGATACCTTCCAAGCTAGGTACATTCCCATGATGGCAGCAGAACAAGGGTAAATGGCTTGTAAAGTTTTTATTGCTTGTGTTCTTCTCATGTTAAAAGTGTCAGTGAGTCTCAGAAGAATTAAAGAGCTCAAATTCTTGATATTAAAGGATAAGATATACCTAACTATAAAATGGAGGTGATTACTTGACTCTCTATCCTTTTAAATTTTTTATCCCAATCACTAATTTTAATGTATTCTTTTTATTATTATTCTTTCCTCTTGCTGTGCCTTTCAGGGGAAAAGATCATGCGATTCAGCTACCCAGATATTCACTTTGATATGAACTTAACATATGAGAAGGAGGCTGAGCTGATGCAGTCTCATATGATGGACCAAGCCATCAACAATGCAATCACCTACCTTGGAGCTGAGGCCCTTCACCCTCTGATGCAACACCCGCCAAGCACAATCGCTGAGGTGGCCCCGGTTATAAGCTCAGCTTATTCTCAGGTCTATCATCCAAATAGGATAGAAAGACCCATTAGCAGGGAAACCTCTGATAGTCATGATAACAACATGGATGGCCCTATCTCTCTTATTAGACCAAAGAGTCGACCCCAGGAAAGAGAGGCCTCTCCCAGCAATAGCTGCCTGGATTCTACTGACTCAGAAAGCAGCCATGATGACCACCAGTCCTACCAAGGAAACCCTGCCTTAAATCCCAAGAGGAAACAAAGCCCAGCTTACATGAAGGAGGATGTCAAGGCTTTGGATCCTACCAAGGCTCCTAAGGGCTCTCTGAAGGACATCTACAAGGTCTTCAATGGAGAAGGAGAACAGATTCGGGCCTTCAAGTGTGAGCACTGCCGAGTCCTTTTCCTAGACCACGTCATGTACACCATTCACATGGGCTGCCATGGCTACCGGGACCCACTGGAATGCAACATCTGTGGCTACAGAAGCCAGGACCGTTATGAGTTTTCATCACACATTGTCCGAGGGGAGCACACATTCCACTAGGCCTTTTCATTCCAAAGGGGACCCCTATGAAGTAAAGAACTGCACATGAAGAAATACTGCACTTACAATCCCACCTTCCTTCAGATGTTGGCATACCTTTTATTTTTTTTTAATATTATTACTGTTGATAATTCTTGTTTTGTGGACACAGTGTCATTTGCTCTGCCTAATTACAATAGGGAAGAAACAGAAGAGAGAAGGGATGGGGATGTTGTTTCTTGATCACTTGGCTTGTTTGTTCTGTGGGAATTTTAAGAGCAGTTCATTTCTGCCACTCATAGGTATAAGGCATATCATTCTTTGAAAAAGTCACCTGATTCGTATAGATTCACCTAGAAATGCTATTCTGTTTTGTCACTGATGTTCAGGATTATGATTGAAGACAGGAAGGTTTAGAGTTTTCTGGTTAGGAATTTGGCAGTTTAAAATGGTATAAGTACTTTTACTCTTAAAAAAAAAAAAGAATTTGTTTCAAAGTGTAAGCTGATTTTTTGTTGTTGTTGTTGTTCTTTGGAGATCATGAACACAAACACCTTGTTATTTTTGGTGATAACTCCTAGGATGAGTTGAGTTGTTGTGGGTTCTATGTTTACTTCCCTTATGGAATTTCTAATTCAGTATGTTTTACACTGTACCATATAGCAAAATTTTTAAACTACAGGTAGTTAAGGACCACCTACAATACATCTGAGGTCCTGTGATCCTATTTTTCTAAACTTAAGCACTGTTTTTCCATAGTTTTGATGACTGGCATTTTATAGACACCCTGGCAGCCTTACTTTTAACACCTTTAATGAATAGTATTTTTATGTGGTTTTCAGAATAACATATGGTCTAAGAGTGGATAACAGGCAGTCAATTTCTCTGAGGGACTTCTATTTTTCATAAATTTGAGAGGTTTTCTTTTAAAGTTTTAATGTCATGGCAGCATGGTATACATATTTGTTTCTAAAAGTATGCTTACGATTGTCACTTTAATCAGCATTTAATCAGTGTTAACCAGTCAGCAGAAAAATATAATTAGGCTAACAGTGGGGGAAAACCCACTTATAAAACTCTTTTCTGGTATTTCTCTTTTCACTTGTTTTTTTCAAGCTGTGACCACCCAGTGTTCTGTCCATAGTTCATTCATCTTTTACTCTTCAAGTAGAAGGTCTTAAAAGCCTTGCTGCAGGCTATTTCTTTCAAAATCTCCTCGGGGCAATTGCTAATTTGACCTGAATGTGGTAACTTGAACCCAGTAAGGTTATTGAACTAGGGCTATTTATTATAGTATTTCTTCAGTAATATTATTTACTACTTTTGCTGCAAAGAAAAGGGAACTTCTATGTAACCTGTACATTGGACTATAGATAAAACCACCAACCAAGTTTACTTTTTACTTTTCTGAGAGTCTAGAATCAACAGAACCTCCACAGGTCCTGCATATCTTTCTTTTTCAAAAATATTCAGCTCTTTAAATCCTTGTCAGAAATGAATCAGTTCCTTAGTACAGAATTTCCCTTATTTAATCCATATATGTCATTGGTTACCATATTTCATGGGTATGTTTTAATTTCACTTACAGGGGTGCTCAGTTTTTTCTTTACAGTCCAAAAGAACTAGAGGGAACTCAGTGAGACTGATTCAGGTCTTTTTGGGGAACACACTTGGAAGGCAGAACTTGCTGCTCATGTTTGGGGAAGACAGGCTTGTCTGTGACTGGATTATCTGATAACCATTTGTGAATACTGAAATTCTGTTAAGCAGCAACTGATAACTGCTCTAAAAGGTTATTAAATAGGATGCTGAAACTATGTTTCTTAATACAGTGTGGTATGAGAATTACCAAAACTACAGAACTGTGGACAGATAAGCAAGTCTGGCTCCAATACTGCTCTAAGCTCATTTTCTTGTTTACCATTTGTTTATTTATAAAGCAACTTCTAAGCACTAACCCTGCTAGAATTAGACAAAAATGGTTATAACTGAGCTGTCTTTTTTACAAGTCTCTATCATAATTATTTCTGGAAAAATTGCCAAACTGCTCCTTTAAATCTAAGAGAATGTATCAGACATGTGTAGAGTGTCAGCTGTTACCCATTTTGCTGCCTGCCTTGTACATTGTGATCATACAGTTTATTCCAAGGTAAGACATGTCCTGTAGACTCCCTTACTCCCCAGCTACCTTAACCACTCCCAAATAATAATGAGAATGTCATTTTCTTTTTCTTTTTTTTTTTTTAACAAGTGAACAGTTTATTAAGAATTAAATAAAGGTATGATGTGATACAGTACAAGCAAGACACTCAAGATAGGTATAATAGTACTACTCACACAAAAACTTAAATTTCACCTCAAAAAAAATCACAAGACAAAA